>VDFB02195822.1:0-25539 GCA_007258455.2 Sequoia sempervirens | reverse complement strand
AATGAAGATTGATGAGCGAAGCCACCCCTGAATCTAATTCTAATCAGTTACATCTTACAGTTCCAGGATATGAAGCGCCCACTATCCATATGTCCTTTTAGTGATGACATGGTATTTGTAAGAAAGAACAAGGTGTAACGGTATAAAATTCAATGATGAGAAAGTTGCCAGCTATAAGTCAGGCAACTCTCTAGATTAATCTTAGGATTTATAGGAGGCATTTGTACGATTCAAAGATTAGTATGTCTATGGAGTAGATGAGTTTCTTGGTACGAAGAATCCATAAATTGATTCTAAAATGTAACAAGCCATCCTAGATGTTTGCACCTTATAAAAATTAATAGGAAAAACCAAAATTTAATAACTATTTTATCTTTGTCTAACAATCTATGCTATTTCAGGCACTGTGAACACAACAAATGAAATGGTCTCTGAAAGTTACAAGGAAGAATCTGGGAATACTCAGAAATCTGCAATATCAGGTGTTGGTGAGCCATCTAAGGACAATCGTCTTGTATTTGTTGCAGGAGCCACTGGTAAAGTTGGTTCGCGCACTGTCAGGTGCCTAACTTCTGTACTCCTTATTTTCATAAATATATATAGCTGGCAACTTTTTAAGGAATCATGTATTCACATTAATTTCTGTGTAAAAATCCATTCAGTCACTTGATCTCTGAATCTGGATAGTCTGTTTTACTGTTTTTTGACATTCTTCTGATGTGTTCAACAGGGAACTTTTGAAGCTTGGATTTCATGTACGGGCAGGTGTTCGTAGTTTGCAGAAAGCAGAGCCACTTCTTGAGGTATGCATTTCTCTTGTGGAAGTGATCCATGGAATTGGGTAGATTTCAAATATATACTGGAAAGCCATTTTATTATACCTTTTGTTCTTGATGTATCATAGGTATTCATTATTGTGTACTATGCTGATGCTTGTGCAGAGTGTGGCACAGTTAAAATTGGATTCTCAGAGTGTGAATCCTTCTGCGCCCCTAAGGTATGAGCCTATTTCTCAGTGCCTATTTGTTCTTATGTTGTACATTAGGCCAAAATTGCCTTCTTTTGGAACTTTCCTTGCTTTTATTGTGTGTTCATGTATCACTGGTTCACCATTCCATTGACCTAACTGGTCACCTGTTGTACAATATTTTCTTTTTTACTCTTATTTGTTGCTTAGAAATTCAAGTTAAAAAGGAAGGGAAATCATGTGTCTAGATATTTATGTAATAAAGAGGAGACAAAGGTTAAACAACTCAGACACATGTTCTGATTTTATCAAGCTGATAGTCTGATAATGTTCAAACAAACTTTGCCGATTTCCAGGCCAACAGAGGAAAAGAAGATTGAAATTGCTGTGTGTGACTTGGAGAAACCAAATGAAATTAGATCAGCAATAGGCAATGCACGTGTTGTAGTCTGTTGTATAGGTGCAAGTGAGAAGGAGGTTTTTGATGTAACTGGACCATACCGTATTGACTATCAGGCTACCAAAAACCTCATTGATGCAGGTAATCTAATGGATAATCCTCATCTGATCCTTGTGTTATTCATGAGACTTTGATCACTATGGATAAAGAAGATCAATTTAATAAGAACCTTAATAGCTGAAGTATTTGTATGCTACACACCAAATTATTTTATAAGTTGCTTCATGGTGTTTTTTGTTTGGAAACTAAAATAGATCATTTTATAAACCAACATCATAAATACATCCCTGATCTAATTTTCTATTGTTTAATAAACAATATATTGCCATGCAAAGAAAACCATTAGTCCTGTCGTTTTCTTTCAATCATTGAATATTAATATTTTATTATTAATAATTTAAATAAATACAGAACTTGTAGACTTTAGATGATCTGTAATTGCAACCATATAGGTTAGTCGATTTATCACACACGCCTTAAAACTTTTATTATTGCCATTCTTTGATTTATTTTGCATCACAAACTTCATTATTGCTCTTTTTTGATTTATTTTACTCTCTCTCGCTTAAATCATGTATGGCAACTCATATAGGTAAAATTAAAAATAACAACTAGCTATAGAAAAGTTGATACAATGCAGAGAAACCTTGACAAATACAGACACATACTTGAGACAGAAATAGATGTGGAGAGAACTCTCTTCAGGCAGAAAGATCCACAAAGAAATGCCAAATGCCTGATTAAGGGAATGGAGAAATTTTATACACAGGTTCTTACTAGAACATGTACCCATCATGGACATTCTATGTTCTGTCATCTGTTCTCTTGATCAATCTGTCTCACTGACCATGATTTTGCAAAAGTCACGCTGACTTCACTGGTCTCTGGTATGTTCCCTTTGCACAGATGACTCTGCATCCATGACCATGAATGCCTCTTCATTCATCAATCTCTACATGAACACCTATGCATCCATTTATTTGATCATCTGTCCGTTTCCTGTATGACTCTGAATGACTGGAATTACCCAAATGCTCCCAATAAATGAAACGCTTGGAATGTCCTCACCATTTTCACATGGATATTTTTATCTTTCAGTAGGATTTCCAACGACTTTCCATAACCAATTTGGTTGACTTGGACCTTTTCCCCAATCTCTAAAATTCTGGCCCTTGTAGACCTCTGGAATTCATCCAGGAAAATTATGGCCTTCATGGACCTCAGGAACTTATCCAGTTGTCTTTCGACATCAAGTTGACCTTTCTCCCACTTGGAGCCCAAGCCTTCTCTAGCTCTCAGCACTTGGATCATGGCACTCAGCTCTTGGATCTTGGTTAATGACTCTTGTCTATCCCATTTCGACCCTCTAAATATGATGTCAGTGGAATTTGTGACATTAGACAAACCATGGCTGTGTCAAGAAAGTGGATCTCTGATGTTAGTCTTGGAATGTCATTTTTGGCCTATAGTGATGTCATACCATGGGGATGATGATGTCATCACGTTGGCCCCAAATTTGTCTCTTTTAACCCTTAGTTTTCTGGGTTTTTCTGGACCTCTTTCTGGATCCAATTATGGTGTTTCTGAACCTTTTATTGCTTCAAATTCCTGCAGTTTTCCCTTATTGTGAACTATTGTTTGTAATTCTGAACTATAAATACTAAATAGCAATCAAACATACCCACTTCTTATGCACTATATGATGCTGTCATGATGCTAGCAGTAGCTGCTGAGACTGAATTCCTTGGAATTGATCTCCAAAGTCTCCAGAAAAATTATCTTGGTATTGTCATCTGTACAGTCCTGGGTGGGTAGTCTGCTGCAGCAGCTCGAAAAGGACAGTTTGAATTACATGTTTTTTAACCTAACTCACATTGGGGGTTAGTAATGCAAAATGATAGGGTAACTCATAACTGTTATCCATGGCTAAAATGACAAATAAAGTTTGAAGTAACGCTGAAGCACAACTTGAGCTTTTGGTGTTTGGTAACAAGAAGGAATTATCTGACCTGGCTGAGATGATTTGATGTGACAAGTGTCCTTTTGTAATTGCAGTTCCAGCTTTTTGAATATGTAATGAGCACAAGATGGCAGGATTTTCAAACAACACTATCTTACAAAATTTCTGCATCTGCATGCAAAGATCTTTCATCTGTTTTTCTACTCTTTCCTTATGTCTGACGAGAAATTTTATTGATGATTGTACATGTTCTTGGAGGCATGAAAGATTTTTTTTTTAGACTGCAGGAATTGGGTAGCACAACCCCCTATAAACTGCAGTGCACCTGGTAAACTTTTTAACGTGACCGGCGGCGCTGGGGTGACACACCCTCCAGTACCACGGGGGTGGGGGAGACTAGACCTCGTGACCAACCTCCTGCAATAGGAAAGATTTAGCTAACCGAGCTAGGGCCCTTGCCCGAGGCATGAAAGATTTTAAATCACCTTTCCACAGTTGTATTATGTTGGGGAACGATGAAGCTGGGAAACATTTTGAGGATAATTGAGAGGTGAAGGCCCTGCAAATGGGTAAGATTGTGTTTGAGATTTGGTTGCTCCGCCCTTTCTCCTACCCCCTCCCCCCATTGGTGGAATAAATACTGTAAATTAGCCTTTAACTGGTGTGCATTCCTGCCACTAGGACTAGTTATTCAGGATAAGGACATAAGGGCCATAACTTTGCCATGATCTGACTGTGTGAAAGTAACCAAAGGGCATATCTTCATGAATTGTTCATGTATCTGCATCTTTTATAATCATCTATGCCTGCAATAATTTCTTAAGAATAGCATTCTTGAACTGGAGTAGAGGGGATGTGTCTAAATATGTCTGTTTCCCTTCTGGTAATCATTTTTCTTATCAGTCATTTTTTTCAATTTTTCAATCAACAATATTCCTTACAGCATGAGATCTAAGCATAACCTTGAATGGTGCAGATTTATACTAAAATGTGATGAGGATTGCTGGTTGACAATGGTATCTAATCCAAATGAGTGGAGAATTCAAATGATTTAACCATAAAATCTTGTTGCCAACTTCATACAGAGCTAAGTTTGAGAGTACTAAAGTCTTATTTAATTACAGTTGTTCTCTTTCGTCCTGATCAAGAGCCAGTTTTGCTAGTTGGTCTGAAGGGGAGTTTGAAGTTCTAAGATGTGTCAAAGTTGTATATTATGGTGAGTGCCTAGAGCCATTTAAGAGGCTATAATGGAACACAGATTCCAATATCACACCATGGCAGGCGATGTCTTAATGAAGGCATTTATTAGCATTGAGGAGTTGCCTTTTCGGTAA
This sequence comes from Sequoia sempervirens, assembly GCA_007258455.2. NCBI lineage: Eukaryota > Viridiplantae > Streptophyta > Pinopsida > Cupressales > Cupressaceae > Sequoia > Sequoia sempervirens. Next base: position 20,818 of record VDFB02195822.1, on the reverse strand, counting down.
TAAGGTGATGCTCTGTTTTATTGCTAGGTATAGCCCTCTTAATAAGGTAAGTGCCTTGGCTACATTGTTTGATGCAACTTCCACATTTGCCAAGTAGGATCAGACTATTTGTGCATGGGCATGTTGGATAACTTCTTCAAGTGCCATATCACTAGATACCAAGTACTTTCCCCATTGAAACTTAGCTAGAAAATAGCTCTCTTGGTGGAAACCATGAAATATAGTGTTTGATTATGACTCATCGCTGTTTGTAGCACTTTGTAACACAATGACGCTAGCCCCCTTATTTCAATAGGCATAGAAACCATGGCAGTGTATTGTCAACGTAGAGTAAAAAAGCTGATTTCACATGCCCTTATAAGGAGTGTCACCAACATGTAAAGCTGGAGCAATTCCAGCAACACATTAATCATTGCAAATCAACCATAGAATCATACATAGCTCAATCCCCAAGCACCAATAAATATGAAAATATCAAATCAGAAACAAAGATTGGTTTTCCAAAACCATGAGTCAAAAACAAGGACTGAAAAGTGGTGTGATATTTGGCCCAAATTCCAATGCTCAAGTTGGTCATGGTCTTCCAGACTATTTTAAGAATATGCTCTTACAATTTTCATAATCTGTCATATGTATCTCCTCAGTTTGTGTACTCCATTTTGGCATATTCAAACCCATTCAAAGATGCTTTTTGACTTGTCATAATGCTGTTCAAGATTCCAATGTAACTCCCTATAGTCATTCTTTTATGCATCATAAGAATCTGTCATAAGTAATTCCCATCTTACTATTGCATGGTGACATTAAATGCTCTTAAAACTTCTTGCATTCTCTCCAAAGTATTTGATACATGGCAAATAATGCCAACACAAAGTGGGATGCTCCATTTTCCATTTGAGGAAAAAAAATAATAAATAAATACAAATAATTAATAAATATGAACATTAGGATGCAAAGTTAAGACACATCTCCCAACATTCTCCCACTTGTCAAACAGTTTGCAAAAGAGCAAAGGGGAACTCAAACATTGAAATCTAACTACTAGGGGCTATGAGGTCCATAGACTGATTCACTACACCACCTGAATTTCTTTTTGCTCATGGGCTTTGTCAATGCATTTGCAACATTTGTCAAAATATCTACCTTTTCCAATATCACCATTCCATCCTCTAATATGTCACAAACAAAATGGTATTATACATTTATGTGCTTCATCCTCGCATGAAAGCTTAGATTCTTTGCAACATATGGTACTTTGATTGTCACGTAGAACTCTGTTGGAATATTAAGGTTTACATTGCAATAAATCCATCTTAGTGATGTTGTGATGTTTATTATTAATATTTATTTAGTTGGGAGTTAGTTTTTTGTAGGTTGTTTGGCACCAATGTTTTGCCTTGCAGCATCATCATTTTGATTAATATTGTTCATTGGAAGTTATGTGAAGGAGGGCCCCATTGCCATTTTGATTTTATCTAAGAGACCAGGTGTCTCTCAACCCAAACATTGACTGAGAATGCGAGTATTTTTGTTTGTTTTGATGTCTTGTAGTTTTTTTGTGAATTTTTGTGCAATAAGGGTTTTGGCGATTTTGAGAATAAATGCTTGTAAAATATATAAAAAGACAAGAATATGAAATACTGAAGCAAACAACCCCTAGATTGAAGGCGAATAGCTGTATTATGTTAAAGAAATGATTACAACACTAAATCTGAAACATGCAGATAAAAAAGCAAACAATATGTATTATTTGAAGAACCTGATTTCTGATTGCAGCCGCCTGTAGAAGGCATGAAATAGTATGGCCAATCCCAAATATAGACTTCTCCCACCAAATGATGATCGCAAATACCTTTGGAGACCTAGGTGTCCACACTGGTGAAGTTAGAATGCAAAAAGGCAAGGTGATTTGCTCTCTATGAGAAAGACGTCCTTGCTGCTATGTAGTATGGCCCAATAACCAGCAATAAATGAAATCCGTACGGCTGTAAGAGATTCCAAATGAAGGATAATGGGCGGTCATTGAAAAGGATTTCCTTCTAGAAGAAAATCGATCCAAACCCTCAACCAAAAACTTCACAATATGCTCAATGGTGACTTTTGAATGAAGCCACTCTACTGACAAGCTTCAGCTGAATCTTTCACAGCCTCAGTATGCCTGATTCTGAAGAGTTGATGTTCTCCAAAACCTGATTACAAAAACCCTTGTTTCTCCAACTCCAAATGTTCACAGAGAGAAAAGACAAAATTTGAATAATCAATCAATAATGAGTTCTGTTTTGTCTTTGAGAATTAAATACCTCATCAAAGAAGTCTACCCTTTCAAAAAAGCAAGTTAAATGAGCATTAAATGATTAATAAAATTCGCCCCTCTTGACTTAGGCATTTTAATTAATAAATGGCGTCCCTTTTTAACATGAGAAATAAATACTCATAATAATAATAATATTACTCTTTTATTATAAAGTATTAAATACTTTATCGCCATTAATAATTAATACTTTAATATTTCATTTAATTGACTTTATATTATAAAGTCAATTTAATAATCATTTAATAATTATCAAATGCTCCAATATTCTCTATTTGCTTATCAAACTATCAAACTAGGTCGAAACTGAGATGACCAACTGAACCAGGTGCCCTGCCAGAAATAGTAACCCCTGTTGGCTTGACTTACTATAAATAGTAAGTGTCTGAATATCACTCTGTAAGTCTCTGCAAAGGTCCAAACCTGAATCAACTGATGTAGTAATGTCCCGAAACTCAGGATAACTGCCAAAAGCAACCCTCTAATCACATCTGTCAGCGTACGAGGGTCTGAGTGATAAGCTAACCCCTCAAACACCTGAATTGCTTAGGAAGGGGACATTACATTTTACATGTCAGAATTTCCCTCCATATGACGTTCAATTTTATGGATGTTTATTACATAATACGTTTTTATTATGTATAATTGTTAGAGTAGTGCAATGGAGATGAAGGAATAATCTATTTTGAGGAATAATGACCTTTAGCCTCTCTTAATGGCTGCATGTGTTTGAAGGTATTTCCAATCAAACCATCGTGTATCTTTGCACTCAAAAATTGGTACATGTGAAATATAGTTTGATTTGTATGTTTGCATACATTTTTTGAGGGATCTAGTTGGAGAAGAAAAAGGTGTGTATGCACATCATTTTGAATAGCAAGTTATTTGAGGGTGTAAATGTAATCAAATCTTTATCAAATAGGATCCTAGAAATCTAAGAATAAACTAAGGTCTGAAATTCTGTGTGAGAAATTCTAAGTCAAAGACGATTTTCAGATTTCTTCTCTTAATGTTGAATGTACTGATTGCAGAACATTAATAAATTTTGATGTTTGCATATCAAGAGTGGAACTCCTTTTTGTATGTAAGGAGACCTGCCCCCAAGGGATGCGTCCCTTGAGCGGACGTGTCTCCACATGTTTGCATATCAAGAGTGGAACTCCTTTTTGTATGTAAGGAGACCCGCCCCTAAGGGATGCGTCTCTTGAGAGGACGTGTCTCCACACGTGGAGACACGTCCGCTCAAGGGACGTGTCCCTTTGGGTGTGCGGGTTTCCTTTACAACCAATTATCATTCGGTTAAACATACTTAACACATATACCCCCTCACACATGGTGAATATATATTATATGAATTTCGAATTTTATTCAATGCATTTGAACATCATTTATTTGAATTGATTTTGTTGATATATTATAAAATCGATTTTACTTATTTTGTAGAATATTAAATATGAAGAAGAGTTGGCTGATTCATATAAACGTTTATGACGCTTATAGCAAATCATCGCTTCAACCTGTTATCATTCACCAACACTCTTTAAATAGTGATAAGTCTCAAATCAAATAAGTGGAGATATCACCTACACATGTGATATCAAGATATGATATGTTTTCATAAGATTGTCAAGTCACATGACATTTTTCATAATCACATCTTTATTATGGTATGTGCACTGACATCAAGTCACATGATGTGTACCATAATAATTCATGGCATATCCACAGATGTATATAGTTATCCACCATGATTATCTCTTAAGGATCACAATGATCTTCGAATGACATCAAGTCCATGATATCCATCAAAGTGTCCAAGAGATACTATCATGACATGTCCACAGATATCAAGTCACATGATATCTATCATGATAGTTTATCATTGTAGAGTCGCTACTTACAATGCCTAATACAAGTGTTCATTATTAGAAAGATCATCACCTTTCAATAATGTACACAGGGGGAGTAGGCCCATAAAGTCATGGATTCACACACATGACAAAAGAGTTTACACATTAAACATCTTTATATATTAGTACAATTTTATAAACAATTTTGTATTTCAAACATAAATAACAAATTACATTTCAACCATACCAAGTTTCTTCCTGAAGTGCTCCACCTTGATTCGGGAGAGAGGCTTGGTGAGAATATCTGCAATTTGATCATTTGTAAATTATTAGCATCTAACCAATCACTTTTCCTCCTTTCCACCATATCTCTACATAATGATAGGGATTCCTAATGTTTAGATTCTACTGGTATGAAAGACAGGATTTACAGAGAGTTTGATGCAACTCTGGGATTATCACACAGAATAATTAGGACTAAGGCTCATCCCATTAGCAATTGCATTAAGCCAAACTCAAGCTTCTCTGTTCTATTGAGGCTGTAATGTAGTTCAACTCCTGAGCTCTGTGTAAATCAAGATTGTTTGCAAATCTAGAGATCATAGCCATCCTAACCTGGGGCAACACCTGATGCTTTTCCCATCAGTACACTCTTGCAAACCTAATTGAACAAAAACATTTAGACTTAGTTGATCATTCTTGTAAAGCATATCCATGTCCATTAGTGCCTTAAGAGTTGTTCTCAAAGCATGTTTCACAGCCATTAAGTGAATTCCTTGGTTCATTACAGAACTAGCTTTGAGAACATTTTATTGCATAACAAAGCACAGTTTGGTGTTAACCTGCATACATCAAGGATCCAATCATCTGTCTGTACAGGGTTGGATTTGCACACTTGGATTCTGATGTTGCTTCTTTCAGTTTGTGAAGGTTGGTTTCCATGGGTGTAGACATGGGTCTACAATCCAACATTCCAAATCTCTTCAAAATATCAATAGTATACTTTCCTTGGTTTAGTATGATGCCATCTGGTTTGTACCAGACTTCCCAACCTAGAAAGTAGTGTAAAATGCCCAAGTCTTTCATGTCAAATTTTGAAGTTAGATCCTTCTTTCCTTGAGCAATGAGGTGATCTTCCTGCTATCAGAGGTCATCAACATATAAAATAATTATTAACATATCACCTTTTAATTACCTTTTAAAGTAAAGATTTGGTCTGTATTCTTGGTGAATCAGTCCCAAGAGGTAGTTGTCAATTCTTTCATACCAGGCCCTGGGAGCCTATTTAAGTCCATACAGTGCTTTCTTTAGTCTGCATACATGTGAGTCAGGTTTATGTATCACAAAACCTTCGGGTTGTTCTAGATAGACTTCCTCTTCAATGGTTCCATTTAGGAAGGCGGTTTTTACATCCATTTGGTGGATCTTCCAGCCTTTAGCTGCTGCAATGGCTATCACTGCTCTCACAAATGTGTATCGGGCAACAGGTGCAAATGTTTCTTCATAATCAATGCCTTCCTTCTGTGAGAAACCTCTTGCCACAAAACGTGCCTTATGTTTTTCTATACTACCATCAGCAGCATGTTTGATTTTAAAGAGCCATTTAGAAGAGACAACAGATTTCTCTTTTGGTCTAGGCACTATATCCCATACATCATTCTTTAGAATGGACTGATACTCTTCTGTCATCGCGTCCTTCCATACTTGATGTCTGAAGGCTTCTGAAACACTGGTGGGTTCTGAATTTATGATGTCATTCATTAGAGCAACGTAGCTTGAGAACCGTTTGGGTCTTTTACTCTCCCTAAACGTTCCTTTGGGTGTTGCATGATTCTCAGCTTCTTTGATCATCTTTCTAGCCCAAAGTGGTCTCTTCTTGCCATTGTAATTTGTATTCTCATCTGAAGTAGATAGAAGTTCATTTGGAATTTCCTCAGGATGCTCCCTCTGAATCTCAGGAGTAGGATCCACTTCTAATACCCTAGGGGAATAATTTTCTATCTCACTAGAACTTCTTGCCCTTTTGAATGCAATGTCTTCTTCAAATATAACATCTCTGCTCAATTCAATTTGATTCTGCCCGGGTATGAATATCCTGAAGGCCTTGGAGGTTTCACTATATCCCATAAATATCCCTTTCTTTCCGGAAGGTTCAAGTTTGAATCTCTTCTCCTTGGGCACATGAATATAGATGGGGCAACTAAAAATCCTAAAGTGACTAATGTCAGGTTTTATGCCAGTGAAGGCTTGTTCAGGAGTTTTGTTATCAAGATGAGAATGAGGACATCTATTTTGGATGTAGACAGCAATCCTAGAGGCTTCTGCCCAGAAAGAGGTTTCAATGTTTTGGTCAAGCAACATTGCTTTGGCAGCTTCTACAATGGTTCTATTTTTTCTTTCAGCAACCCCATTTTGTTGAGGGTTGTAGGTCAATCAGAACTCTTAATTCCAAAGACTATGCACTCTAAAAAATTACAGAGGTACTTCTTCCCATTGTCTGCCCTTAAGGTTTCTTATTTTCCTGAGAAGTTTTCTCCCAAGTGGCTGTTGAACTCTTTGAACTTTTGAGGATTTCTATTGACTCTTTCACTTACAGGCTGATCCGTGTTTCCTAGAGAAGTCAGCCTCCTATAAGAGATTATATAGAAATCCTTTAGTTGGTACAAACAGAGTCCATTATAAATGAGGAACCAGATCTTAACAGTATTTAGGGTTTTTAGTTCTCAAACTAATAGGAAAGGATCCTTGAAAGTATTCTTTCCTAAGGCACAGCCTTTACAAGTTCCTTCATGAGATGATTTTAACTTAGGTAATCCTGTTACAAGTTTTTCCATAGAATAGGGCACGGAAATGAAGGTGTCCTAATCTTCTATGCCAAATCTCATTTGACTCAAAGGTGTCAAGGGTAAGGGCTTGTTTAATTTCAATGCAAAGTTTGTAAAGGTACCCTTGTCTTACACCTATGGTTTGGGCTTTCTTGATAGTTGAGTTTTTAGGCCATGCTAGAACTTTTCCATCCATAAATGTAACCCTATATCCATTGTCTTCAAGGGCAGAGATGGATATTAGATTCCTCTTTATTCCAGGTACAAATAAGCCTCTAGTGAGTTGAAGGGAGAGACTAGATTTCAATGTGATGGAACAAGTTCCAACCCCTTTTACTTGATGTGTAGAGTCATCCCCAATTGCTACATCTTCATTAGACTCTTCAGTCAAAGTGTCTAAGTGTTCTCTAAACCCTGTGATGTGTCTTGAAGAACCACTATCAATCACCCAGTTGTTGATGTTGTTAGATCCTTGACTAGATAAGGCTGAATAGAACACAAAGTTCTCAGATTCATGATCTAAATTTGACTTTCCTACTTTGGCAAAAGATGCTTGTTGCTTTGATCTGTCAGAGCACTTCATTGCATAGTGGCCATATTGATCACATCTAAAGCATTGCACTTGAGAGATGTCTTTCTTTTTAGAAGATCCCTTTCCATTGGAATTTCTCTTTCTTTTAAAAGATCCTTTCTTGTAGGAGTTTTTCTTATTCCTTTTATTAGATGTCGTGTGGAGTACATGAATGTCTTCATCTATGTTTTTCTGTTTGTTTTCTTTTGAGGAGAGTCTTGTTTCTTCTTGAAGGCAGTCAATTCTTAGCCTGTCAAACTTAGGGAGTTTAGATCTTGCACTTATTCCTTGAACAAATGACTCCCATGAGTTTGGTAGGCCTCCTAGTGCAATTAGGGTTAACTCTTTGCTATCAATCTGATATCCAATTGTGGATAATTGATCCCTTAGTTCAATAATCCTCATGAAGTATGCATTAATGGACTCTCCTTTGTTTATTTGAACATTGTTGATTTGCCTTTTTAATGCAAGAGTCCTACAGGTGTTGTTGATCTCATAAGTACTCTCAAGAGATTTGTACATATGATATGCAGTTTCATGTTTTGCTAGGATGGGCACTATATGATCCCTAACTGCATCTACTAGGATTTTCATGGCCTTTTCATTGTTTTCTATCCATTGAGTTTTCTCAGGTTCAGACTTTGTTTCCTTCATATTTTCTCTCACAAGTGAATCTAGCTTATTCTCTCGAAGGATCATCATGATTCTAAATTTCCATGATGTGAAATTGTCTACTCCTACAAGACGATCTTCAAATCTGATCACACTTGTCATTATGAAGAATGTGATGTGAATTCGATTTTTTTTTAAATACGAATTTTCTAGAGCAATCTGATATCTAGTTTTGATTTGGATTCACACAACGTGGCTCTGACACCACGTAAATGTAATCAAAATTTATCAGATTTTAATCCTAAATGTACCTATGGAATTCTAAGTATGAAATCTTGTTCTTACTTCTAAGTCTGATTTGAATTCTATATGGCAAAATATACTGATTGCAGAACATTCATCGATTTCTATATTTTGCAAGTAAGGGAAATAAGTCCCTTAAATAAGATGAAGACGCGCCTCAAGGAGAGACGTCTCATGAGAGGACATATCTCCACAAAGTGAAGACACGTCCACTCATGGGACGTGTCCCTTGAGCGCGCGGGCTTCTTAACTAACATAAGCCTTTCGGAGTTAACTAAAACTAATATGAATGTTTATACAACAATCATTTTATATGAAATTCGATTTATTCAAATTCGAATTTTGATCATCTGCAGAAATTCGAATATTTAATTTGAAGGATTTATATTTTAATAACAGTTTAGGTTAAATATAAATGATGATAATGCATGAATGCAATCATCATTTATATCTGACCAAAGCTATCTTAAATCAACATCTTGAAACACCATATCAATCTCGGAAATGTGATTAAAAGACAGTCAGGAGGAGCTTGGAGCTTCGGGGTACAGATATGGGGAGTGGAGCAGATATGTCATTCTGAATCATGCTTGGGAGTACATGAATAATGGTAAGTCTACACACACATAGATGTACACAACCCCCAACACACAACATCATGTGCATATGTGTGTGTATGTGAATTCAACAGACAATCGGGGTACATATATGGGGATGGGGTCTGTCACAGTATCTGAGTTTCCTGTTGACATTAAAACAGAACAAACATCGAAGAGCATAAAATTGAGTCAATTTGAAAGCTAGATATAAGAGCAATAAGCTTGCATCTTTTACCTGGCACGGAAGGAGTCAGAATTCCGGTCATAATTTAGATCTGCATCATAGCATGACATCATAAAACCAGGATAACCTTGCTGGAAGACAAGAAAATGTCATTAGTGCAAAGCAAGGTCACCTTTAAAGCATCTAGAAAATCAGTATCTCTGAAACACAGATTACAATTTCATAAAAAGCTAAACGCTTCTGTAAAATCTGAAACACAGATTACCATGACACACATGATGGTGAACCTGAAATGCATTTGATCAACAAAGGTTAAGAAAATACGTACAAAAGGATCACAACAAGAAAAGCACACAGGAAATACAAGATATGTATGACTTAGATGAATGGTATGAAATCAAGAAATTAAAACACTTGAAAACTTTAGAAAACAGAAAAACTAATGTAGAAAATCAAATTGCTTCATGAAGTCCATCTGGCTGTGATCTAGAAGTGGGATGAAGCACTAATCAGGAACTATCTAGGTTCAAAATCCTGTGGATGATGGTTATGGCAGAAGAATCTGCTTCCATGTGGAGGGCTAGCTTCTCACTGGGGAGCAGAAGGCAATCATTACAGAGATTTCATATTATAAACATACCAGATGAATATCTCTGACCAAAATGCATTTTAATATGTATTCAACAATCTTCAGCCAGAACAAAATGGAGCTTGTGAATGGTTTCATACAAAATTAAAGCATAATGAAATGGGTCCATGAGCTATGACTATGAAGACAAATCATGAGAAACAGAAGATAAATCTGATCTTCAGGTGAGTTGTTCATTGGTGAGTTCAACAGGTTTTCTACAGTCCAACAAGATTCCAATCAAAGTGGGATCTGCCCACCTCACTGACATGTGCCTCAATGGCAGGTGAATATAAGAAATGAGGCCAGGTGCAAGTTCTAGGCAAGTGTGACAAAAGAAAGACCTTTATAATGCCATCTAAGTTATGTTAAGATCAGTACAAATAACAATTCTTGAGTGCATCTAAGAACAAGTCTCATCCCTTTTAAAAATCTAGAAGAATGTAATATATCCCTTTAACAAATATACAGTCGCATGAAATTTCCTTTTTACATATTTCAAAGGGCCTAATGTTCATCAGGACAAAACTCTAGCAAGTTGTACAGCAGCCAAGGGACTACTTTCAAGAAGATTTCTAAGAAAAGAATGCAAGCAGGCCTAATTTACTCTATTAATGAGTCAAAGCATGCATTGAATGAGATCAATCAGCAAGCTTTTTAATTTTAAATGATGCAGAGCATCTTCATCAAACACTATTAGAGTAATCATGCATTAGCTAATAATTAGTCTAATTTATTCTCATGCACTTAAACTAAACTTAGGAATGGTTTTATGCTTTCATTAGTTGAGCTATTATTAGATCATTATGTCTCATTGCATGAAATGTTGACACTTGTCATGATCTAGTGCCTTCTTCATTTAGGGTTTTGCTCTTATAAGCACTCAACCCTCATTGTATTATCAATCTGGAGATTTATTCTCAAACTCTCAACCTTTGAGGACTTTTGTTTTCTTTGAAGATTCTTGAGGTTCATTGTTGTAGCTTTTTCTTGTTGAGGAATATTGCATATATTGTTTGTAGATCTCTTGCATGGAAGGTGTCTTTGTTCATTGTTTAATCCTGTGGCTCATGTTCTTCACAATTCTAGCATGGTATCAGAGCATGGATTCAACGAACCCCTTCTCAATTTATGAGGTTTTTTTCTTCAACAAGGGTTACATGCTTCAGATTTGGAATCCCCTTTACTTTTTTTGCAATTTTTGGAGGTGGGTGTTTTTAAGTTCATTTTAACACAAAAAGAACCTCACTGTTGGATTCAGAGTTGTCGAGAAAGTCAGATTAGGCTTTTGTTTGGCCTGATTTGGACTCGCGAGGTCAGATCTGCGAGGGTTTGAAGTAGTTGTCTTTTTTCGGATTCCGAGGGTAGTTGCATTTTTGGTGCATTTTGGCATGAAAAGGACCTTGCCATTGGATTCAAGCAGCCATTTCCACAAATTTTGACTATAAATTTTCCCTATTTCAGCATCAAGAGCTTCTAAGGAGAAAAAAAATTGTATAGGGGCCCATACGGCCTATACGGATTTTTTAGGCACAAGTTTCGAAAAAAAAGGTCAGCTTTTTTTTAAAAAAATTGAAATTTCATAAAAGTCAATTTTAAAAAAATTGCAAGTATGAATATTTTTATGGGGGGTGCATTTAAATTTTTTGTTTGGGGTGGCATAGTTATGGTACCCACAAGGTACCTACTATGGCAGGCCCTGCAAAACCCACTACTGCCCACCACGAAACAAAAAACCCCGACAGCCTTAGATGCCTTACTTTCATTTCTGGTCGCTTTCAAAATTTTCCATCTGGTGACTTCAATAACTTTTTTGGCTCCTGTGTTTTTTGTCCAGCTATCAACGATTTTCCAAACCAAGAGAATCTTTTTGGAATATTACAAAATATTATGGGGATCACAGCATATTCTGAGCAGACCTGGAATATTCCATTGTCTCTTTTCTACATGCAGAGGGCTGGATTTTTCCCGGTGACAAGGAATATTTCCTAGAATATTCTGCTGATGTCAGCAGTACAAACTGTTGGACATGGCCCCTTCAAAACCTCTTTGTGCCTTAAAGGGGGTTCTTTTTTTTCTTTTGGCCATAACGTAGGCGTATGATGTCGGATTTTGGCAAACAAGATATCATCGGAAAGTTGGTTTTGCCAACTTTCCAGTGGTGTAGGTCTCATCACCTGTTTTTGTTGTTGGTGCACTCTACAACCTATTGAAGTTAAAGGTGTTGTTTTCAGTCCCGATCTCATAATTTTTGACATGTTTCTCCGTTTTTCGCAATTCCAACGGCGTTGGGACGTTCTCTCAGAGCTCTTCACAGCCATCCATGCACTTTTTTCAGATTGCTCTTCAGGTACATTTTATTTAGTTTTTTGTGTTTTCACATTTTGGTGAAATACTTGGACATTTTAGCTCCTAGAAACTTGTCTTTTGTGTGGGATGACTCATTTTTAGCTATTCTACATGTATTTCTAGTATGTTGTCCTATTTGGACACAATAGACATCTTTTTCATGCACATTCTCTTTTGTAGATGCACTTACATAAAGTGTCATTTTGGTGTATACTTTTTGGGGATTTTGCACATCCTCTTGTGCCTTTTGCATTTGCACTATAATATAAAGTGCCATGGGGGGTTGATGTTTGCCTTTGGTTTGTCATCACACCTTTGTCAAGTGAGTGTCCCTTACATGACAACAATGAATCCCAATGATTCTTACCTTATGCGTATGTGCCTTAGTTTGCACACCCTTTTTATTTCCAGGTTGTTTCTTTGACATGCACTTCTTGGTTTCACATAGTTTCAGTGTATTTGTCTTGGCTCTCCCTTTTCAACATTATGGGGGGTTTCTACTGTTGGTGTTAATGCTTTATTGGTTTTGCAGTTTGGAGTGATCCATGTATCTAGTTCTTGTTCCTATGTACTTTCGGATGTAGCGTACATCAACAACTAGTTACATGGATTTCGGTGAGATGGATCATTTACCATATGGACACTTACATTCCTATTTTCTGGAGGCGACCTTCTATTTTTATTTGATCATAGAGTATTGGTACCTGCATTTTCAACTTGCATCTTGCATGTTGAGTAGCGTCATTGTAGTCACTCATGCAGTTTCATGTACTGTTTGTATCTTCGAGTTCCAGATGTTTTCCTTTGTTTGCCATCTGATTCGAGTAGTGTCATTGGGGCACTCATACAAATTATTGTCTTCTTGATCTTGACATTTGTATCTTTGAGTCCCAGATGTTTTGCCTTTGTTTTCCATTTGATTCGAGTAGTGTCGTTGGGGGCACTCATGCAGATTCTTGTTATCTTGATCCTAATCATCATATGTTTCGGAGGTTCTTCATTTCAGCACCATATCAATCATCGTTCAATAGTTGTCTACAGCTTCAGCGATATTCTACATGTTCCTCTCTTTTTTGGGGCTGTTTCGATTGGAGGCTTCTTAGTCCTTCACCTTGATTTGGAGGCTTTTCAGTCCTTCATTCATCTTTCTCTCTTTTGGAGAGGATTTTTCTCCCACTGTGTTTTTCTCCTTTTCTCCAGTTGTGAGACATCTTTTGTTTGTACATGGGTACCTAACATGACCTTGTTTGTCAAGACCTATCATGCATTCTCTTTTTAGGTTTTTAGCTACTCCCTAAGTTCATCTTAAGGGGGGGTGTTAGAGTAATCATGCATTCGCTAATAATTAATTTATTCTCATGCACTTAAGCTAAACTTAAGAGTGTTTTTATGCTTTTATTAGTTGAGCTATTATTAGATCATTATGTCTCATTGCATGAGATGTTGACACTTGTCATGATCTAATGCCTTTTTTATTTAGGGTTTTGCTCTTATAAGCACTCAACCCTCATTGTATTATCAATTTGGAGATTTACTCTCGAACTCTCAACCTTTGAGGACTTTTGTTTTCCTTGAAGATTCTTGAGGTTCATTGTTGTAGCTTTTTCTTGTTGAAGAATATTGCATATTATTGTTTGCAAATCTCTTGCGTGGAAAGTGTCTTTGTTCATAGTTCTATCCTATGGCTCGTATTTTTCAAAGTTCTAACAAGCACTTCTTCCACGTTCCATTGTTTTGATTTTTGCTCGGTATTTTTTGGATTTTGTTTGATTTTAAAAAGCAGTTTGTTCAACTGCTCTGTTTTTGGTGGAAAATAAGGGAACTGCATGTAACTATTTTCTATTTTTGATATAAAGAGTTAGTTTAGGTTTAAGACTTTGTGTTGCCATAGGTGATAGGGGATTGGATGTCTTTTGCTGGTTAGTTAGAGATAGCTTTTAGTGGAAAACGAGAAATCTTACTCTGTCTTGCTTTAGGCGATAGGGGATTCAATGTCTTTTGGTAGTTAATTCAAGATAGTTTTTAGTGGTTTAAGGAAGATCTGAGAATTATTCCGGGAGGAAGCTAAATGGAATAAGGAAAAGCTGTGTTTTTTACCATGTTAATGATATTTTATCACTGTGTTTAAGTTGTTTTATTTGACTGCTCAAAAATTAACAAAAGATCCTGTTTTAGCTTCCTTGGATGTTTATTTGAGTGTGAATGTCCCTTCTTGTTTTTCAGTCTATCAAACTATTTTGAAACTATTTATTTTATAAGGCTAAATTGCAGAAACAGGGTTATTTCTAAATTTTTAACCTGCAGGTTCAAAGCAACTAATCTACATCAGTTTGGCATGAGAGAAAACCACAATGGCCCAGAAGGGAGCCCATGTGAATTGGGGAAGAAGAGGCAGGAAGAATGCAAGATGGAGAGGAAATATAGAGGATGAACCACTTAGAAGGTTGAAGGCCCTTGAGGCTAAGTTGCCTCATGAGGATTCTAAGGAAGAACAAGATCCCATGGAAAGGCTTATTGAAGCTATAGCCAAATAAATAACTAGAGTAAAGGTTAAAGTTCTTGATTTTAAAGGTGAATTAAATCCATGTGTTCATGGGTTGGATTCAAGAGTTAGAGAAATACTATGAGATGGAAGAAATTGAGGAAACTAATTTGCGAAGGGTAAAACGTGCAGTGTAAAAAAAAAAGTCTCGCACTGCTCTATGGTGGGAGAATCTCCAAAATGTTAAGAGAAGACAAGCAAAAAAAGAAAATCAGAATGTGGCCAAAGAAGCTAAAACATTTGAAAGGTAAGTTAATTCCATTAAATTATTAGCAAAAGTTTTTTAGGGATTTTCAAAATCTAAAACAGGAGTTATTCATACTGTAGCGTAGAAAAAAGTAACCCTTTTTCACACTTAATTTGGGAATGAATAATTAATGATAAAATGGACTTAATAATGCCTTATTTAGGGTATTGTAAAGTGTTTCTTTACACTTTCACACTAATCTAGGGCTTCATTAATTAATTGAGCTTAATTGGCCCCTTAAATTCAAATCCAAGCCTTATTAATTGCATTTTTCGAGGGATAAAACCCGACACTCTTAAATGAAATTACACAACACTTAATTTTGCAAGGAATGTGTCCTAGGATAGTGACCTAGGAACCACTCGCCACCTAGCAAATGGGTCCTCACTAGGTCCTAGGACCCCTTTTTGGCATGTTATTTCACATTCCCTAAAACATGTCTTAGTTAAGTATGCTAGGACCCATTCACCCTATGGCAAATGGGTCCTCCTTAACTTAGGACACCCCCCTTGGGATGTGTTTTTTGTGAGACTTTGATGATTTCAAATTCAAGATCTGATATCGGCTTGTGTTATTTGAATTTCAGGATTTAATCTTAAGTTATGTATAAATATAAAAGGTTATTTCACATAGTTTCATAACTAGATTTTCATTAGCAATCAAGAATACTTTCACAAAAGAATTATAGAACATTCAAGAAGGCATTTAAGGGCAGATTATTAGAGTTTATTGCAGCAATCAAAGATCCAATTCATCATGTCAAAGGCATAATGCATCATGCATGTTATTGAGCTAATATGTTGATGTAGCATTGGAGATCCTATTCAAGCATTGTTTCACATCAAAGTTCAAGATCAAGACCTACATTCCTTAAAGCCACTTGATACTAGATTGCAGATTTTTCATCCTAGGCATCATTATTTCATGTTTCATGTTTCATCATAAGGTTTAATTACCAAAACGGAAGGCAAACCCCTATTCCCTAACAATCAACATTTTTTCTTCTCTCTTGATGTGCGATTGCAGGTTTTAGATTGAAGATCAAGTGGAGAACAAAAGTTGTCAAAGTTGTAAAGTTGCAAAAGTTGTCATCTTTCTTGCAAGATCACAGAAACTAAGTTAGAGAATTTATTTCCGACTTTCGGAAGCTAAACACCCAGGATCTGGGAGTGTAAACATTGAAGAACAAAACCCAGAAATCAATTTTCCAGAACCCTTGCAGGGACATCCTCAGTGAGGCCCGAAACAACACTTTTTCAAAAAGCTACACATCATTTTACCATCTTAAAACCTACCTTTTGACTGTTATAATAGTTAGGTTTATTTTTTGATTGTTATTTGCACCTTATAGCCCTCATAAATTGAATGAAACTAAGTCAAAATTAGGTGTACCCATTTGATTATCTCATTTGTGGTGCACCTCTCTTTTTCTTTGTTTCACATACCAACTTATATTGAAGAATTTTCGAAGTTGCAAATAAATGACGAGTATGCAGCAGCTAGATATATCAATAGGATTAGATTTCAACTCCAAGATGAGCTACCCTGCTCAAATTGAACACTATGGATGAGGCATATAAGTTGGCCTTGAAAGCAAA
The DNA here is from genome assembly GCA_007258455.2 of Sequoia sempervirens. NCBI lineage: Eukaryota > Viridiplantae > Streptophyta > Pinopsida > Cupressales > Cupressaceae > Sequoia > Sequoia sempervirens. The sequence goes on along the minus strand of VDFB02195822.1, from coordinate 4,199 downwards.
AGAAAAATCGAATAGGTAGGCAAGGTGGCTTGTAAGATGCTTGCTTAGGAAAGTAAAATTGAAAGCATAAAATTCACTTTAAGACAACAAATCACACCTTCAACAATTTGCACAACATAAGGACGTAGAACACCAAATCGGAAATTTCACACCGAGAAACATAAATAGTAACTAAACTAATGCAAAGTATTAGACTCAGTTCAAGCAGCCAAACCCAAAATTCAACTGTAATAAACCAAGCACTGGTAATGCTGAGAACAATTAGAATATGCCAATTATTGAGTCAATTACACAAAAAATTCTGACAGTGATGCCAACTTCCAGAATGACAGTCGACTCAAGATTTCATATGAATATTCATCGATAAACACGGCTTCATACCATCTGCCCAGAATCCAATGTGAATGCTCCGTATGTCCAACCTGTCACGCTACTAGCCTAAGAACACCCCCACATCGCTCTTGCCACACTCGATAGGTCTGGAGAATGTTGTTTGATAGCATCCAAAGTGTGCGGGACGATTGATGACTTGAAGGTGCTTCTAAAAATGATGTCACGTGTCTGGAAACTGGCCACACATCTGAGAATGATTAGCTGCTATGCTCGTGTTGGAAGTCTTACCAATATCTGTGCAATTATTGATCAAGGGCCATCATTATTTTGTGGAATTTGGCAACCTAAAGAATAAAGCGTTGTAGGAACAGTCGTGGCCAGAGCCTCAGCTCGACCATGAGGATTGTTGATATCACTCCTCTGGATATCGCCTAATTCCGTATGCCTCAAACCTCACCAAATCACACCCCTGTAGAGGTTTTTGTCCCTACAAGATGACTGGATTGTGTCTTCATTTGTGATGACCCTCCAAGGTGGAAGACCTAGCATAAATACCATTGCCAACCAACATGTCGACCAACAGATTAAATTACAAATATTAACCTTTAGCACCAACAAGAAAGACGTCAACCAAAAAGAAATTAAATTTAAATGTTATTATTAATAATTTAAATTTATTATTTAATATTAAATATTTAATTATTGTATTAATATTATTTTAAATTAGCATTAAAAAATGCTTTTTCCCACCCAGTAGGAGATAGGTCCCAATCGGGGCCATGACAATCCTCCCATCCTAGAAATTGCTTGCCCTCAAGCAATTGCAAGCTCGTGTCCATGAATGCTGAAACGACCAACAATTGATGAAGGATATGGCATTTGTATCCCAAACCTCTACTGCTCATCTCTGATGTGAATATCAGCAAGCCAATACTTGTGTCATGATCCCAAGGGAACAGTACAACAAACATGTCAATTCTGGATCCCACGTAATCGCACTATCACATTCCGCATATACTAGGGGATGGATGTATCTCTTATGGATGTTCCACGCAAGGCTGAGCAAAATCCAAAGACTATTGTTCCAAATCAGAAAATCAGAACAACTATCGAGCATCTCCTTAGTGCCTTCAACCACCTCCAACTTCTCCTTCCTCATTGCTTCATGCTTAAGTGCAGCATCTTCCTCAATCAACTCTCCTAGACTCATCATGTCAATGTGCAAACCAGGAATTTCCTTCTCAACGAACTTGTTAATCTTGCAGCAAAGGAACTCAAATGTTTCTTGATCAACCTTTATGGAGTTTCCTTCTCTTATTTCAGTTACAATTTTCATCATCCCCATGTCATTAGCGCTTTCATGATAAACATGCAATTTCTCCTCATGAGGGTCAATCTCGAATGCATCATTCTTCACCCTAGTGGAACCAATAACATCATCACATGGTTCAATTACTTCCATACCTGAAGCTTGACTGGCTACTTCTTCGATATCACTTGAAACTAGTGACGCCTCAACAAATGGAGTCTTTTCTACCTTTGCTTCCTCAGTTTTTGGTTGGTACACCCCATCATTAGTAGTCAACAGATAGTCTTCATCTTCGACTTGCTTATAGGTTCCTCTTGTTCTTGTTCTATGACAACTTGTGGTTTCAATTTTTATTTCTGTTCTATGACTTCCTCAGCAATTCTTGTATCTCCTTGTTTCAAGAACAATTCTTCTAGCTCTGCCCTTTAATCTCTTCCTTGGCAATTTCTGAAACTTCTTCTTTCTTAATTCGCCTTATGTAGTCATATAGTCCTCTTTTGTGGGGGTAGTGGCACTCAAGTGCCTTCAAGTACACATCAAGGGGAACACAAGCCTTTGCATGATCTGACAAACTTTGGTATTGGTCCAAAATTTTGGGGGCTTCAGACATGTACTCTTCTAGCTTTTTTCGTGCCTTTAGCAATAGCTCTTGAACACGATCTATGTCCTCTACCCTGGGTAAGAATTTAGGTCACCAATCCATCCTCCTTTACTCTAATCCAATGTCGATCTATATGTACAAGATAGACCCACAAGCTGGCAAGATTGAGGCTCTGATACCACTATAAGATGCTTGCTTAGGAAAGTAAAACCAAAAGCATAAAATTCACTTTAAGACCACATATCACACCTTCAACAATTTACACAGTATAAGGACATAGAACACTAGATCAGAAATTTCACACTGAGAAACATAAATAGTAATTAAACTAACGTGAAGTATTAGACTCAGTTCAAGCAACCAAACCCAAAATTCAACTGTAATAAACCAAGCACTAGTAATGCTGAGAACAATCGAAATATTCCAATTATTGAGTCGATTACACAAAAAATTTAGACAGTGATGCCAACTTCCAAAATGACAGTCAACTCAGGATTTCATATGAATATTCATCGATAAACACGGCCTCATACCATCTGCCCAAAATCTAATGCGAATGCTCCGTATGTCCAACCTATCACGCTACTAGCCTAAGAACACCCCCGCATCACACTTGCCACACTTGATAGGTATGGAGAATGTTGTTTGATAAAATCCAAACTGTGCAAGACGATTGATGACTTGAAGGCGCTCCCGAAAAAGATGCCGCATGTCTAGAAACTGCCCACGGATCTGAGAATGATTAGCTACTATGCTTGTGCTAGAAGTCTTACCAAGATCTACGCAATTATTGATCGAGGGCCATTGCTATTTCGTGGAATCTAGCGACCTGAAGAATAAGCCGTTGTAGGAACAATCGTGGCCAGAGCCTGAGCTCAGCAACAACGATCGTTGATATCACTCCTCTGGATATTGCCTAATTCCGTATGCCTCAAACTTGACCAAATCGCACCCCTATAGAGGTTTTTGTTGCTACAAGATGACTGGACTATGTCTTCATTCGTAATGATCCTCCAAGGTGGAAGACCCAACATAAATACCATTGCCAACCAACATGTCGGCCAACACATTAAATTGCAAATATTAACTTAGTGCCAACAAGAAAGACATCGGCCAAAAAGAAATTAAATTTAAATGTTATTATTAATAATTTAAATTTATTATTTAATATTAAATATTTAATTATTATATTAATATTATTTTAAATTAGCATGAAAAAAATGCTTTTTCCCACCTAGCAGGAGATAGGTCCCAATCGGGGGCATGACATGGCAATGAAAGGGGGTGGCAACAACTTGAGTAGAGGAAGAGGAAGTTCCTCAAACCTACCAATGAAGAACAAGCAAAGAGTAATGTTAAGCCAAGTTTCCAAGGAAGGGAAGGCATCAAAGGTAATGGATGAGGGCGATAATTTTCTAGAAGTTGGAAGCCTTTGAGGTGTTCTATATGTAGTAAATACCATAGGGCTATAGATTGTAATGTCCCAATCTAAATTTAGGGCAAATAATTTAGTAGACTTAAAAATATTTAAATAAGAACCATACAAACCCTAAACCGCTTCAATATCAACTAGCAACATTAACTTAGAAATATGTAAGGAGAGGAACAGACATTACAAACCCTAAATTATATAAAGGTTTCCTAGCAGATCTCATGACTCATTATTAAGATTTGACATTCTGAAATATCCCCCAACAATTATTTCAAATTTTAGCCACAACACTTCACTCGTTAGAGTTAGCAAAACCAAATAACCAGCTGAAAGGAACCCTTTCACTTTCTGATCAACCCAAATCCCAGTGTGGGCAAGGTGAGAGCATACAGTAGAAATGGGATTGTTAGCATATAAATCTGAAATTGTTGGAAAAGTACAATGCATATGCAACTTGACCACTTATTCAGCGGAAGTATTTTGACGGCTCAACCGATCAGCATGATGAAGAATTACAAAGTACT
>VDFB02195821.1:0-25159 GCA_007258455.2 Sequoia sempervirens | reverse complement strand
CACCTCATGTCCACTTCACCTTTTAGGGCTATCTCACATGCCACATGTCAAGATGTGAGGGCTTGTGAGTTCTCAACTCACCTTAGCCCTACATCTTGATATTTGGTGGCTCAATCTTGACCCTCCATTTCCCCTAGGAACTCTCAAAATTCTTATAAATACCCCCTCTTTTATCTTATTTTAGGGGAGATCATTTTGCTAGCCAAACTCTTGCAGTTTTGTTTTTCAACTTATACTTAGCCATTTTCTTGTTTTCATCCACTTGCACCCATCCTCACAACACCATTTAGCTTGCATCTACTTGCCATCCAAGGAGCATACACATCAAAGATCGAAGGGCCAACCAAAGGATCGACTCGACGCAAGGTATAGAGTTCCATTTTGTTGCTTTTTATCTTGCTTTGTTTCCAACTTAGGATAATCTTGAGGTGTAGGTTGTTTTAGTTGTTTATTTGCACTCTTTTACTTGTTGCTTGCTTTCTAACGCTCACATTCGACCTATCACAGGTGGTTTCTTGCATGTTTTGTGTTGCTGCTCATTTCTAGGACCACGTTTTCTCTTGATCACAATAACAAAATAAAGGATTTTGTTGTAGATAAGTTTCACAAAGCTACATGGAAATAGATGTTAGGGAGAAAATAAATATTTTGAAGAATTTGACCCCACCTAAGACCATCAACAAAAGGCCTATTTCAAGGCCAGTATTTCATAGGGATCAAAGATTCTAATTGCTCAACCGAGGACTAACTTGCATCATCTTTGGTGTAAAACAAGTAGGTGGAAAAAAACAAAAGAAGTTTGGGAAGAGAGGGTATGTGTCTTTTGCATAGTGGATGATAGGACTTTGAAATTTTAATGGTTTTATGGTTACATTTTAAAATTTTGGATTTTAACTAGTCATTTGAAGGTGAGGGTTTCATTCTCCATTCACTAGGGTTCATCCTTAGGGCTAAAACCCTAAACAATGCAAAACCCCAATCTTTCCTTCTAATTGTTCGTTGACTTGAAATCACCAATTTTTGGTTACTTAAGTAATGAATTAGGTCTTTGATGTCATTTGATCACGGAACCCTTTATCCTAGTCTCATTGGTTGTGCCCCCTTTTAATATTTTACCTAAGTTTTATGTTTTGTGGGCTAAATAAATTTCATGTCTTATGAGCACACTTTATCCTTAGGTTTGAAAGTGTTTTATTATGTCCAAATAAAATAAACTAAGGATGGACCTACTTTAAGTTATAAAATTAAAGCATGTGCACTAATGACTCTTTAAAAGCCTCAACATGGCCCCACATATGCTAGATAATCAATGGTGATTGGTTCCTCACCATCTTGTAACAATAAAATATTCAAGGAAAAGGCAGTGTGGGATAGAGGGTGCATACCACATGTCAAGTTTCTTTAATGGGCCCGACAAGCTTATAAAGGGTGCTAATGGTGGGCCTTCATCTAATGGCTAAGATGGAAGTATACATATGTAATATGAACCGTTCCCCTCCATCCCACAAGAGGTTTTTAAGCATATCTAGGTTGAGTGCGAGATAGCGGGAGGCTGCCATGTGGTAGCATCTAGAACGTTCAAAGAACTATTGCAGGAGGCAAATATTTCACCAAATATTTTAGGCAACTTAGGGAAAGCTAAGGTTTGTGCTACTAAAAGGATTTGAAACTTCATGGTTAAAAGGTGATTGAGATAATATAATACCAGTTGTCCATCTTGCAGAGATTTAAGTCATATGTTGAAAAGTTTTTAAGTATGGGTGTGAGCTTGGAAGGTTAAAAGGCACACAACTTGGACATGTGGAATGATTTGATAGCTTTTCCTACTATCTTGCAAACATTGATTTGCTTCCCAGTATACGCATGCGAGATTGCAGACAAGTGACACATAAGCACTTTTAAAGCTTTCAAAGCGTGGCAGAGCTCGTAATGACAACAAGGAAGTGATCCCAAATGGAAAAAACTATATTGGCTCGATGTTCAAGTTTAAATAAGTCAAGTTTTCAAACTCACGTGACTCCATCTGAGCCATCTTTTAGTCCAGATCATCAAGACATCAACGACTACAATTCAAAATTGCTAATGGGTAGATTGAGCTGTTCCGGTTCACACGAGCAAGTAGCAATGGTGGATGAGATGCAATTCCATCAAATTAAAGGGATTTATCACCATAAAAGTAGGAGCTAAAGCATAATTTGAGATCACCAAGAGCATTCTAAGGCATCCAAAAATTGATAGTTGCATCTTTCAAGCTCCTTGCATCCAAAAATAGGGTTTCTAACATTTCAAACACCACTAAGTAAATTTTCCCTTTTTGTGTTCAATTTCCAGCAAATTCATGTGCAATTGCTAGCTTTGTGTCTTGAATTGCTTGCTAGAAAGTTATTTTAAGGTTTGACATCCATCAATTGTCCTTCAATTGCTTTGAATTTGTCTTGCTTTTCTGCATCAATTTTAAACCCTAGCTACACCTATATAAACCCTAGTTTGCATAACCTTTTGTTGAAATGACACCCCAAAGGCCCAAGCTTTTGGCTTAGCCCCAAAACGAGCCTTGTTTGATGACCTATTATCCCAATTACCTAACTCAACCATTAAAAAAATCAAGGGAAAGATTATATTTCAAGGCCCTAGAACAAACAAGGGTATTGTAGACCGACAAAATGCCATCAAGGATGTTGAGCTGCCAGTCACTAGGTGGGAGTTATTCAAATACTGGTTTGGAAAGAGGAATACCAGTGTCCCCATATGCAATGGTTGGAGGTTGGACATGAGAAAACTTGTTGTCCTTAATGTATACCTAGATGTTGACCTATTAAAAGCTATAACTGCCAACTACAACCCCAATATCTCGGTCGTGAGGTCACATGTTGGTGTGAAGATGATTGACCTCACCCGTGAAGGAATAATTGAAGTTTTCAGTTTAAACCCTAATGATAATGAGCCAATTGACTTGAATGAACTAAAATAATAGTATGAGAACAAAAAGACAACTTTCAGAGTCACAATCATACCAAATTTCATGGGAAAAGGAAAAATGGACGAGAAAGAGAAAACTTACATCAGTCGATAAGGAACCCTTCCCAACATATATGTTTGAATTTTATTTTGAGAGGTCTTATTACACCTTGTGTCAAATCCTAGGGTTTTACCCTCCTAAGAGGATGCTTGTGGCATTTATGTACATGGCTACAAACATTCAACATGTAATGGTGAACAAAATATACGATTTTTCCACTTACTTGTCTAATGAAATTGACAAAGGATTGATGGCTCTCAAGTTTGGTGAGATAGGTGTGAGGTTTTGGTGGTATTCCTTATTATTGCATATGTTTTTATTCAAAGGAGAATTTTTTTGGATAGGATATAGCATTGAATATGAAGGTTGAAAGAAATGAAAACCTTCCTATCCAAACATGGACTCACCACTTGGATATGCATGATTCAAGCTCTAGTTTTGTCACTTTTACAAATGTGTTTGGTGCAAGGTTGAAAGGGTATTTGGTGAGAAATCCACCAAAAAATCCTAAAGAATTACATGATTTCTTGAGGCCCAACGAGAGGAAACTTGACCTACAAATTGATCACAACTGGGGAGACACCATCCTTTGTCTAGATTGCACCATTATCAGGGTATATGGCACTAAAATTACTCCACATGTTCTCCCAAGATATGTGCCATTGAAAATTGGTTTTCTAGAAATTATGTGGTAATTGGGAAAGTTGAAGACTGGCACCTAGTAGGACAAAAGAAGGGGAATCTTTTCCCTGCATACACTACATTTTCTGATTTTTCCATGATCAAGGATGGGTGTAAAAACATCCTCAAAATGATTACACCTTTTGCTATAAAGAATTGTGGACCAAGGAACCATGACCCAAAAGGGTTCATTGCAACTTTGAAAGTAATAATCAAAGGAGGAAGGTTTTGGTATAACTTCTTCTACCCTGAGAACATAATCAAAAATTAATTTGACTTGCAAAAGACAGAGGAGAGGAAAGTAAAATGGTTGGAATTTTCCAAATTGGAGCAAACAAGGAAGGAGAAGGATCCCAATTTAAGGGAACTTAAATGGATATTGATGATCAAATATTGAGAGTGGCTATAATTTTGCAAAATTTTGATAAGGTGGTGGGGAATATTAAAGAACAAAAGGAAGTGTCTGATAAGGGAAAGTCTCCTGTGGTTGAAGAAATACCAACTTATCAACCACGTAAGAAGCAGTATGTCTTTTCAAGGAGGAAGGAGATTGTTTGGAAGGAACAAACTATAGCTACTCCTACTCATTCAAAGGAGTCAAGAGCACCTTCCCCTGTGCAACATTTTCCACCATCTCCAACTCCAATGTCACCTTCTCCACAAGTCATTGAAATTGAATCAACTCCAAGGGAGCCTACACAAAAGAGGAGAAAGGTTCAATCAACAGGATTTATTGATTATTCCCTAAATTGTGATGAGGAAATTGTTGTCACAATAAATGAGATAATGCAAAACATGCCATCACCCACAAGGGAAGTAAAATTTCATGTTCAACAACTCAGAATGAATAAGGTTGTTCTAGTAGGAATCCACAACACTGATGATGTGAAGGAAAAAGCTTACAAAGAATTTATGGATTATAATTCATTTGTAAAGACAAATGTTTTCATAGAATTTATGTGGAGAACAAGGAGAGATGAATATGATGACAAGGTGAAGGAAGGGATGGTTAAATCTGTAGAATTTCCAAGAGATGTCATTGCCTCAAGAGTCAGTGCTAAGATGGAAAGCAAAGTAGAAGGAGATGACACCTGTTGGAGGCAAGAAACTTGTAAGATTAAGTGGTTTGCTTCTCTTACCTTAATGGGATATGGCATTTTCCATATCTTTTGGTATTGTGAGAAGAAATGGTTCACGATTTTTTGCAATAGATGAGGAGGAAATGTGTGCATTATAGGGATAAGCTTTTAGTCCTGAATGGGATACATTGGTAATTTGGGCACTGGATCCAAACACTAAGAATCCTAAAGTTGTAGAGCCTAATGTAGATTTGAGAGGAGGATTAATAATAAAGAGAATTTCAAAAACTCCAACAGTGAGGCAACCACATTGGCTGTGAATGTGGCTCAATTCACCAAGGCCACTGTTGAATCTTTATAGGAAAAGTATGATGCCGAAACAAAAAGGTACAATGATTTGGTAATCTCTTACAATAAGGATGAGTAGAGATTTGCATAATTGGAATTGCAAAATGAGATGCTAAAGCAACATTTGCAATCAAGGCAATCAGTGCCACAAGTGCAAGATAATGTTCTATCTTCTCCACCATCTCCTCCTATCCATTCACCTCCTCCACCATCTATGAAAATGGTTGCATACAATGAGGAAGATGTACAAATTGCATATCTTGCCCCAAGTACTTCAACATCACCTCCCCACTAGGAAGAAAAGTAAGCAAAAAGGAACTGATTCAACGATTAGAGGCATATGAAGAATTATTTGCATTATACAATGATAACAACATTTTTATTGTTTATAATGTTTTGGAACATTGCTTAGGAAAAGCAATAAAAAGAGTGAAAAGTGTTCATTTAATAATATTTAATTAAATAAAAAAGTTTGACAATTATAGATCAATTACTATCCCATTAATGCAAACATGGGTTCCAAGGTTGAGTGCATTGAAGATGGTTATAGGGTCAACAAATGATCAAAACAAGCCAATACAAATTGCCCCAACATACAAGGCAGTGGAAAAAATTATTGATTGCTAGGGGTTAGTAGATCCACTTGAGAAGAGGATCAAAGCATTGCTGCAACAATTTGATGAGAATGATCTTGGCCTCTTGCCAAACATTCTTGGTAATAATGGAGTTGTCAAAACTTATAAACATTGGAGAGCTCATATGGATGTTGTCATTGTTGCAGAGGCTGCTTTAATTTGCGAGCATGGAGATGTCAAAATAGATATGTTAAAGGATAGTATGAACAAATTTGTTGTCACTGGCACATTCCTAGAGGAGTTTGACAAAGATGCAAATCAAATAATGAAGAGATATGATCCTTATAGAACAAAGTTGGATGAATTCATGGCCTTCAATTAACCCTCAAAAGAGGATTATATTCCTTGGGACAAGAAGTACAATGATATTCTTGATTTGTAACCTTCTTTAATGGTGACGTGACAACAAATTTTGTCTATTTTGCATATTCAATAGTTTTAGAGATCTTCAAGGGTGCCAACAAATGTGTTTTGTCATCTTGCATAATGAGATTTTGCCTTCGCCTGCCAGCTTAGCTTCCCTAGGTCCACAACAAGAGGAATGAAGAAAGGAAGCAACAAAAGCACAAACTAACTGCTTTAGATATTTTGGGATGTAATGATGGACATAACAAAATTTGTAACTACTTTGCACTCGAAATATTCCCTCCACGAGCTTGCAGTTGCACCTATATTTTGAAATGTAAATGAGTGTCAAATGAATATGTGACATGTGTAATGGCCCGAAGCTTGTTGCTCCCTTATTTTATAAAAGGGAATTCAAGGCCATTTACATGGGTTGTTGATTGATTTTCTTGAAGAGCTTTTGTAATATAGAGCACATATACTTTTTAAGTCTAAGTCTTTTTCTAGGTCTTGAGTTTTAAATCTTTGTGATTGATAATGTTGTATAATAGTACTATCATTTTTGGAATATAATGACATACTTCTAAAGCCAATGTTCTCCTATTGTATATTTCACATGAATTATGAATGAAATGAATCAGAAATCGTTCCATTCATCTTCATTGTCTTTCCCTTGAATGTTTATTTACTGTTAATGCACTTGTTCAAAGAATGAGTTAAATTTTCTTTAACAAAGATAAAGATTTATGTGAATGTATATATGGATCATTCAAGTATTATTGGTTTAGGTTTTTGAGTTTAATGATGTAATGCATCATTAAGTAGCTTTGTTATGTTTAGATGGAACACTGTTATATATTTTCAATTGCACTGGTTGAGACTCCATACCCTAGGATAAGATATTGATCACTTTGAGCTGTGTTTGTGTTGCATCTTCATGATCATTCACAAACAAATACATTCAAATCATCAAATCTTTAATTTCTGTTTGGAAATGTATGTTGGAGTGAAGTTCTACCATATTCTCATGCTTTAGAATGCTATATGTTGTAAAAGATTAGCTAGATCTTTGAGATTTTTCATCTATCAAGCAACAAATAGGAGAATATATTTGTTATTTTGCAATGTATGAGATAATTGGCACAAAGAGTATCTTAAATTACATTGTAGGGATCACCCTCTTAGGTTTTGCAGAGCCCAAAGTGCAGAGCGAAAGTTTTGCAAACTTTCCCCTGTTCGTTGGCCAATCCCTCCATATAATTAACTATTGGAAATGACAAATCTAAATTATACATGAGATCAACTTGAGTATTAAAAAAAACCCAACAATAGAGATGGTGAAAATAGAAAAACATTTCATTCTAGATTGCAATGCATACAAAGACATTTTAATCAAGTGCATAATTAATTTAACAACGTCTTCTTACAATTTATTCAATAAGAAAAAAATGAAAAAAATGAAAATGAATATTATCAAATAAAATAGGAGAAAGTCAACACTTAATGACTATGACCTAAAAAGATACCACTCAAACTTATGCTTGCTTTGCTCTAGCTACCTCTGGTTCTGCTGACGGATTTGCTTCTGATCCAAAATTAGCTAGTTCTTACTAGAGAAACAAAAAGGTCTTGATCTACTTAAAGAGACCCAAAAAGAAGTTATCTAATGTCCCTTGAGACCATTTTGATTTTGTGAACATTAAAGTCTCTACTCGTTCTATTCCTATCCTTGTTTGTAGAAACTTCACTTGAACTTAATCTCCTTAAGAAAATAGGAGCATGTGGTGGGCTTCCATCAGGTGTGAATTGCAGAGAAGAGAAGCAGCAGCAAGGAAGAAGTAGCAGTTAAAAGAATTCATAACAAAACATGCCGCCTCCTTCTGTATTGCAGGTGGGTTCCGCGGCCACATTTGCATCCACACAAAGTTGCCTTAACAGATCTCTGCAACCATTGCGGGCTTCTCTGCATTTCTCCATAGCAACAAGAGCGAAAATAACTACACGCTTTTCTGCGCTTTTAAATAGTTACACCCTAACTCAACATAAGAGTTTGAGCATTAAACGAAGGGCAGCGGACTTTTCAAATGAAAGCAAAACAGAGGAGGACGAGGAGGACGAGGAGGAGGAGGGGGCGTCCATAGCGCAGGGGCCGGACGAGGATGTGCCCAAGGAAGGGCAGCAGTTTGCGCAGTTCGGGGCAGGGCGCTTCTGGGTCCCCGTGGAGGCGTTTCAGAAGGTTCCCGGCGTAACGAAGATAGAGGTGGGGTATTCCCAGGGGCGCCTGCATAATCCCAAACCTGATTTTGTTGAGAGAGGAAACAGCGGCCACGTCGAGGTCATTCGGATTCAGTACGATCCTACTCAAGTTTCTTACGACCAGTTGTTGGACGTCTTTTGGGAATGCCACGATCCTACCCAGAAGAATCGCCAGGTATCTCTAAAACCTCACCATTTTAATTTGTATTGATATGTATGCTATAAACGGGATCTCTGTCAGTTGTATAAGTGCTTTTAGATCAAAGGTTTCTGCAAGATTACATATTTGTCAAAGCTCTTCTGGTTTTTCTGTGCAGTTTCTTTAATTAAAATTTTTTACCATAGGAAAACCTGCCCCAGTCCTGAGCCGAGGGAGCCCTAGCCCGTCCCACTGACCCGAGGAGATTCTCTACTAAATAAGAGAACATCCCGAAATTCAAGGATTTTTTTTTTTGAAGCTGGAAAACTATTTCCTACCACCCAGAAGGAAAAAATAATAAAAAAGGCTGGGTTTGCAGCACAGAGGATTCAATTTAAAAAAAAATTGGCCAGTTTTTTGGGGATGTTCGGCCGAGCTGAAGCCCAAAACGGGCAAATCAAGCCTGAATATCATTATTATGCCTTCAGGTGGCTTATGATTCCACACCACATTTCATTTCCCCGAGGATGAGTGAGGTAGTTCAATCTCCAAATGTTGGACACAAAGCATTCACACCGAAAATCTAGAAGAGCGTTTGACAAGCATAGAAGCAGATAGAAAATATAATTAGACATTTAGATTAAAATCTGATGTATTTAGGGCACAAGATAGAGATTTCCTTTCTGTGGTTTTGATTATCCTTGTTCCACGAGGACACGTCCCACCAGCTCCACCACATATCCGGGACGCCCCCCTGGTTTGGGGACATCTCTGAGACTCCAGGGCATCCTTGAGACACTCAGGGTACCTCCTAGGCATCTCCTGACCCCACCCGTGACTCCTAGGTGTCTGTAATATCTCCTCTAAAAAAATTCTTTATTAGTTGAGATATGAATGATATATACCAAACCCTAGCTAATGAATTTGCGCAGGAAGGGTATAATGTATCTACCAATATGAAATTTTTACTGTTTATTGCTGAAATAAATCCAACTGGATAATGGAAATGGATGCAAGTGCAACAAACTCTGCTCTAAATATCGCTGTTACACATTGATTCTTGCCTCTTCTTATTGCTATTTCGGACACTATTCACTAAGTAGAAACGATATGGCTGATACTAGCAAGTAGCAAGGACTGGCTGTCAAAGAAGCCTCTGAAATATTGCAATTCCTCCTGATAGTGTATGGCAGGTTTTAGGGAATATGAGATGGAGTTTTTGAATTGTAAGATCATAAGCAGACTGCAACAATAAACAGAAATCTCAAAAAAATTGTACAACCTGCATCAATGAATTCTCATATAAACTGCGACCTTCAAACATACTATTATGTCCCTTTATATCAGTAGAAAACCTCCCTTTTTGGCATTTGTCATACTTATGAAGGATTGATCATTGCAGCTGAGCGGTCAACTAGGAATTCTGAAACTGTATGGCACGGTTATTTCAAATATTACAGACAAGGCCGATTGGTACAGCTTATGCTTTCCAAAGGAAACAGCCACTAGAAAAAAACCGATTATTCAAAATTCAAATATATAAACCCATCTCTCATTCATTTCTCAAAATAATTAGATAAATCTCTCACCAAACAAAAATATGAAATTTCAACAATTAAGCCCAATGGTGGCCCTTGTATGAAATCACCCCAAGAAATTGTGGGTTTTTGTCCTTAGCTTAATTGAACTGAAGTCCAATGCTCTAACAAGGAGTAGAAATCAGAAAATAAAAATGGTTGATCAAATGTATCCCCACTCCTTGCTTGGCCTCTATTAAATAGAATTTCCCTCTAGCAAACATAACTCTTCAAATTTCCTTCATGACCTTTGATTGATATTTGAGAGGAATTATTTAAAAATACTTTAATTACAAGGAACCTTCTTATTTTATATTTTAACTTTATTTGAGAGCCTCTTCATTATGATTTTAGTCCCATTTCCTTATTGCAAAATTCCCAAAAACCATAGAAAATGTATGATGGGCATCTTAGTTTTCAACTTGGCTTAATTTGAAAAAAGGGACATGACAGCATCCCCTGTGAGACATCTTGCAAAAGTCAAATTTAAAAATAAAAATAAAAAGTTTTTTGGATCTTTGTGCCATAGACCCTAACCCTAATGGTCAATGGGCCCCACCCAAACCCCAAACAGTCACAAAAACTCATAAATATGGATCTAAGCCTAATTCCAAATCACTCCCACATTTCAACAGCAAGTTGCAAACTTGCAAGCTTGCAAGAGTGAGAAAGATTGCATTTAAGGGCACTAGCAAGAGTGAGGAAAAAAGCAAGTGCAAAGTTTGTTGGTGTAAATAGGTATTTTACCTAACTAGTTCATTAGTGGGTCCTATTTACATGTTAAGTTTACTTAGATTCTAAGGATCTTTCTAGTAGTCTTAGTTGTCATATTTAGATTTTAGATCTTATCTTATCTTATGTCATTTAATGCTTGTGTCCTAGGTCATTTAATATTTTGTTGAGTTAGTTGTCTCATATTATAGGATTAAGACACTTGTCATGATCTTGTCTAATCCTATCTTACACCTTGCCTTTATAAGTAAGGCTCCTCTTGCATCTTGCAAGGCATCTTCATCATTGTAATCATCTTGTATGATATTGTATTCTTGTTTGGTGGAATAGCATCTATTGTTGTTGCTTCTCTCTTGTATGTGTGGAGGTTATTTGGTGTTACAGATTGATGATCCTGGTTTGATCTTGGCTACTCGCTTCAACATGGTATCAGAGCATGAGTGTCAACATGGTATCAAAGCGAATAGCATCTATTGTTGTTGCTTCTCTCTTGTATGTGTGGAGGTTATTTGGTGTTACAGATTGATGATCTTGGTTTGATCTTGGCTACTCGCTTCAACATGGTATCAGAGCATGAGTGTCAACATGGTATCAAAGCGTGAGTGATTCCAACATGGTATTAGAGCTGGTTTCTTTTAATAAATATTTTTAGTCCTAGGCTCCAACATAGTTTGCCCCCCTGGTCACATGGGCCACCAACGCCCAGGGTAGGGGGGGCTAATTTTTTTTGGTTTTTTTTGGCAATTTTAACAAGATTGGGAAAATTGCCATAAGTTTTGATCTAGGAGTCGGATTTTGGCGAACGAGATATCGATGGAAAGTTGGTTCCGAGCACTATCTAATGGTGCAGATATTTTTCTCATATTTTGTTGTTGGTGCGTTTTATAGTTTATTGAAGTCCAAAGTCATTTTTCGCTTCCAAGCTCATAACTTTTGCCCACTTCCTCCATCTTTTGCGATTCTTGTGGCTTTGGAAAGGTCTTTCAAAGCTCTTCAAAGTTACTCATGCCCTTTTCTAGATTTGACCTCTAGTATGCTTAATTCAAATTTCAGTGTTTTATCACTCTAGTTAATTATGTGGATATTTTGGCACCTAGAATCTTTTTGTTTGCATGGGATGACTTCATTTGAGCTGCTTTATATGTATATTCAACATTTTGTCCTTTGTGAGCATTTTTGAACATCATTTGTAAGCACTTTCTTATATGTAGATGCATTGAGATAAAATGCCACACTTTTGTACATGCTTTTGGGGATTTTGCACATAAGGTTGTGCCATATTTTGTACTCGTGCTGTATTATAAAGTGCTATGGAGAGTTGTGTAATGCCTTAGTTATTTGCCATCACACCTTTGTCAAGTGAGTGTCCATCCACGACAACAATGAATCCTAGTGTGTCTTGCCTTATGCGTGTGTGCTTTGTTTTTGCACACCCTTTTTTCAGTTGCACTTATTCTCTTGTGCACTTTCATATGTTGTTTCTTCTTTTTCATTCTCTACATGGTGATACAAAATTTCAGTGGTTTTATCATGCTTCTCTCTAGTCAACATTATGAGGGGTATTATACTGTTGTGCTAATGCTTCCTTGCTTTCGCTTTGGAGTGAGCTATGTATTTAGTATTTGTTCTTATGTACTTGTTAGTTAATAGATTATTCATTACCAAAATTCAAAAACTTATTTTCTCTATGCCCAAATATAGGAATAACCGTTTACCAACAATTGGGTATTTCCCTCTGAATTTAATGAGGTACAACTCTGTCGTTAGATAAGAATACGTTCTTTTCTAAATTTAAAATCTACCATAGGTATGCTTTTAACCAAAAACCAGTGAAAGATCAAAATAGTACTAACATTCGATAAGATCTATAGAATAATTGATGCCACTAGTAAAATCTTATACCATTCAGAAAGAACAAAACTTCCCATGAAACCAATTAGAACACATGCTAATTTGAGTTTTATAGTTAATGAACCAATGAATTTATCGATCTAAAAGATATTTGCCAACTTGAGAAGATTGAACACTTAAAATAGCTTTTACATTCACACAAGATCATAATAACTAACAAAACCAATCATAACACATAGATTATAATAGATTTCATTTTAAATATTCAAAACTGTATGCTCATGGACTTACAACCTCTTTCAAAGTTGACAAAAATCAAAATTTGTTCTTATTTCCTTTCTATATTCTTCTCCCCAAATTTTCTAAGAGAGAGATTTCGTAACATCATGATCGATATATACATATACAAGAGTAACTTTTTCCTGAAAAGTAACTGAAAATTGGAGGTTAAAGAATCCTTTCAACTTCTCGGAACTTTAATGCTCTTTACAAATTAAGTCCATATTATAAAATAACAATAAACGTCATTATTGAGGTGGCATATTGCTAGCATCCTCGTCATTCCCCTTTTCTTGTGATGATTCTGTTGACTGCATGGCACATTTAGGTTTATACACCTGGAAAACTTTGATGATCAGAGGCATTTGACTGTGCCAAGGAATGATAACGTTTTTGGTTCTTAACTTCCACAAAGTTTTGTTCCCTCGAATCAGATCTACCTTGTCAGAGAAGGTCATTGCATGTCCAGTATATTGAGACAAGGTGGGGTCGATGTTGCTCAATTTCTTTAGATTCTCAACATTGAAAGATTGTTTATCAAACAACCTCCCAATTACTTCTTTGAAACTTTTCTTCAATGTTTTTTCATCCTCATCTTGAGAATCATCTTCCTTTTGGAGGTGAACACTAATAGTTGAAAGATCTTTTGAATGTCAGCTTTTTTTTTTAAAATTTTTTTTTTTTAATGAGGGCAATCGGGTGCAGCATGGCCCCCCCTATAACCCCCCACCGTCGGTAAACTTTTTACCGTGACTGGCAGTGCTGGCGGGACACACCAACCGGTACCCCGGGAGCGTCGGAGAGTCGAACCCATGGTGGGCGCCTTGCGACAGGGAACACCTTAACCAACTGGGCTCGGACCGGCGCCCCTTTTGAATGTCAGCTTTAATTTGATTGCATTTTGAGTAATTTATTTTGTTTTAGGAATGGAAATTTCCATTCAATGCTTTTCTTCCACATGAGACACCGATTATCATCAACATTAGGCAATATTTGCTCAACCAATAGCTTATCTGTTCCCAAATCAATCATTTCTTTGAGGTCACTATCAATCTTTTGCCAAATAGATTTGTCATGCTTAGTTGCAACAATTTCACTGTCAATTTCTGTCCTCAACCTCAATGTCTTCACATATCTTCTTCATGTCTATGATGAATTTAGTTCCCCTTACTAAGATATCCTTAGTCCAATCCTCCATGACTTTACCATAAGATTTGTAAGCATGGATTTTATCAATCACTTTCTTTCCATTGGCGGAATTAGGATAAAAACCAACTTCAATTTGGTTGGTGGGTTGGACTGAAAGATCAATGAGAGATTTTAAACAATTGGTTAAAACTTAAAGCATTAACTTGCTTCTTTAGTTGATATTTAGTTTGCTTGTCTTTCTCTATTCTTTCCACAAGCCCGATAGCTAACACCTGGAAATTGTGAACATCTCCATTTCTCGTAGAAGGTCCCAAATTGATCCTAGTTATGTTGAAGTCCTTTGCAGTCATCTGACTAGCATCCTTCTGTGCAAACGGGTGAGTGACCTCAACATACATATTCCTTGAAGAGGGAACACCAATAGTTGAGATGTAGTTTTAGGCTATTTGGACTGAGGGGTTCTTGGACTGAGGGGTTCTTTGGAGTAACTATGATACAATGTCTTTGTCAGGAACACTTAATTCAACAATCTTTCTTTTCTTTGTCAAAGATTGCTCTAACTATGAGATAGATGGGGGGTGTAGGGACATTCCTGGTCACTGGGGAAGAAAATCGGAGAGACCTCCTAAGAGGTGGTGTATCAAATACCCCATTTTAGGAGAAGATGGTGGGTTTGTCTCAACTTGTGTGGAAGGGTTCTCAAGAACATTAGGAGAGGGAGAGCTATGGGAAGAATGTGAGGAAGAAGAATCACTTACTTGGGAAGGGGATGAAGATATGCAGATAGCTTCTCTCCCAAGTCTTCTATCATTGGTCTCAGCTATTCTTTATCTTTCTCCCTTTGGGTTGCCTCTTCTGCAGGTCCTCCACAAGTCTTTTCCAAGTTCCTCCTCTTTGGTGGGTCTTCGCCATCATCCCCACTGTTTGTTAGTTTTTCAGATCAGATTTAACAGAAAGCAGAAAATGTAATACATAGATCAAGAACACAACAATTTTACCTTGGGAAAACCCTCCTTCTCGAGGGAGAAAAACCCAACAAAATATATCTATTATATATTTACAGAATAAGAGCAGAAATCTGCTAACAGTTCAGGCCCTACTCAAGGCTGAATTTAATACAATGTGTAGAGACAATTCTCCTTGATACAAAGTGAAGAAACTTCTTCTTGAAATCGGATTTGCTTCTAAAATTGGCGAACTGCTGATGAAGTGCGAACTTGAGGAGAGAAAATGAATTGATGATAAAATGAAAGATCTTCACCTTGCTTATATACCAAGATAGGCGACCTCTTCTCAAGGTCAGCTCCTTTAGAGAATAAAGAATATAAAAATATCATTTAATACATGAAGGCCGACCTGCCTTAGACAAAGATATAATAAGGAGAAAAATATCTTCTGCAGCTACAACACTAACACTCTCTCTTAGCTAGGGAGGTATTTTTTCCAGATATCCTTGTCATGGAGTTTCTCAACATGACGCCCACAATGGCTACACCCATTTGTGGAAAAACCACCTCAGTCTCAGAGATGTACAAGAGTTCATCACGGAGTCTCTCAACATGATGGTGTTATGGAGTCTCTCAACATGACGTCCACAATGGCTACTCCCATGTGTGGAAAAAAACACATGTATGAGTGTTCATTACGAAGTCTCTCAATGTGATGTCATGGAGTCTCTCAACATGACGTTCACAATGGCTACTCCCATGTGTGGAAAGAAACACATGTACAAGTGTTCATCACGGAGTCTCTCAACGTGATGTCGTCATCGAGTCTCTCAACATGATGTCCACAATGGCTACTCCCATGTGTGGAAAGAAACACAAATACAAGGGCTCATCACAGAGTCTCTCAACGTGATGTTGTCATGGAGTCTCTCAACATGACGTCTCATCTCAGTCTCAGAGATGAACAAGGGCTTGCACTTCATATTTCTCCGTCTCAGAGAAATATACACTACAAGGGCTTTCACCTTATATTTCTCCGTCTCAGAGAAATATACACTACAAGGGCTTTCACCTCATATTTCTCTGTCTCAGAGAAATATACATTACAACAAATCTTCATGATGACGTGACTCCCTCTGAAGCTCCAAGTATCAACCTTCTGACCTCCTCGTCCAAGGTTGCTTCTGTTGGTTTGTCAGACTCCCTCTAAATGTTATTTCCTCCTCTTCGAAGAAACTGATTGCAATGTCAATCTGTATAGGTTCTTCCTCTTCGAGAGATGCCTCCAGTGAAGTTATGTGCCACCAACTTAGTCCCATGGCTGCAAGCTTCATTTCTTCAACCTGTGAGACTTCCTCACTGGATGCATCAAGCTCTTCCTCCCTTGAATTCCTTATGCAATCTCTCATCATCCTTTTGCTCCTCGAACCGTCTTGGACGCATTTTAGAGAGATTAATAATAGTTCATAGAATTAAACTATCCCGAAGAGAAATACCAATGCATACATGATTCACTATTCCCAATTGCATGAATTACTATTAACTACATAAAATTTATGCAAAGGTATAAACATAAAATACTTATCTCTTTATTACAAATATCCAATCAGTGATGCCTTTCAGATTTTGATCTCCATAACTTTCCCTCCACTGTATTCTTCACACACAACCATCACTGAATGATAGTATACACTCAGCAATTGTCACAGCTCCATTCTGTAGAAAAAACCTGCACACATGAAAGAAAGACTCACATGGCTTCTCCTTCAGACTCCCTCATAGAAAGATAGGATAAGAATTCTTCGATGTTTGGCATATCTCAAATAATGTCTGGCCGATTATACAGAAGAGATAACAGCTATAGAAGTTGCAAATGCACTTCTGAATTTTCTTTCCTTCTTGACCCTTTGATTGCTGTGCTGGGAGATTCCTAATGCCACGTCGGATATCCTTGAGATACGATGAAGCTTCAAATAATTAATATGATTCTTCCTTTAAATAATATTGACGCTAAGCTACCTGCTCATGTGCTTGTCAATACTCTAGCCTCAAAATAAATCTTCCGATGACACTAAGCTGCTTGCTAATGTGCTTGTCAATACTCTATATTCCCCGACCAAAGTCTTGCCACAATTATACTTTGAAATTGCCATGATTAACTACAGCAGCTAGAAAAAAAAAAAAAAAAACTTCAGTGGTCTATCGACTTGAACCTGCCACGATATCAATTTGTATTTGATTTCTTTTCAATGCCATGCCTCCTCCAAATCATACCACCCAACTTATAGCAGAATACAGATGATCGAAAGTTTTACAACATAGATATGTGGCTCCTTTTGTGGCTTTACCATGAAGCAGCGTCACAAACTCTCTTAGATACCCTGTACTAAAGCCCTTTAATTTTTATTCCATAGATTTGGCATCTTATAAGCTAAGCTGCTCCCGATGACTCTCTGGCTTCCTTAACTTTGATTCTTGCGCTTATGCAAGGTGACGGCTGCTCGTGAATTTTGCGTCCTTTCTTAAAGATATGTTCTTCCAGGCGACCATCATATATTCTTCCAGGCACGGTAATGTTGTGTTCTGAAACACACGATACCTTATAATATAAAGCCCGAGTCTTTTCTTGCCGCCATATTAAGATATTACATAGTTTTGTCACTTCCGACTTTACCCAACCGCTGACCAGTTTCGGTCGCCCATGCTTGTAAATGCAAAATCACAAATTATAAATTAGAATGGTGATTGCAGAGGGAAGAAGATCACTGTCACAAGGTGAGGATTTTGTCCCATCTTGGAGCGAATCTGTGGAGGTTCCCGTCTCCACCAGACTCTCGAGACCATTTGTCCAATCTTTATCAACGGCCGCATCTCTGTATGTAAGCCCTGCAACATCACTCCTAGCCTTGATTGCTTAAACTTCTTCACCTCTACTTCAGACTAAGGGTACACACTCTACTACGCTTGGCATTGCAGCAAATAATATCGCTTCTAAATTTAGCAGAAATAATATGCATAGCGGAGGAAGCCATTAAACCCTCTAAACCCTACAGATGGATGTCCCTGGAAGAATATTGCTTTCTAGCCACATAAACCTGAAGAATGAATGTGTTTTCAATGATGCCTAGACAAATCTGATCAGATCTTCCCCCAAACCCGCTCTGATACCGTTCTAGTTTTTCAGATCAGATTTAACAGAAAGCAGAAAATGCAATACATAGATCAAGAACACAACAATTTTACCTTGGGAAAACCCTCCTTCTCGAGGGAGAAAAACCCAACAAAATATATCTCTTATATATTTATAGAATAAGAGCAGAAATCTGCTAACAGTTCAGGCCCTACTCAAGGCCGAATTTAATACAATGTGTAGAGACATGTGATGAGCCCAATTGGCTCCAACTCAACCTTTGACTTTTACTGACTTGTTTTTGTGTTTTTGAATGTTTTAAGAAGAATTTTAGACAGAAGTAGAAGGTGTGCCAAGCATAAAAATGGAAGTAAACTGAAAATAGAAGGAATTCTGGAACAACTGCAATATTATTGAAGATCTGGCAATTCATACAAAGAGATTGCATATAAACAACATACCTGGAAACCTCTAGAATAATTAAATAAGATGGATCTGAACATGCCAGGCAAGATATGCTGGAACTGACAAATAGCCATGCCTGGATCCTGGGTCTACTTTCTCCCACACAAAAATTGGAGAAAAGATGCTGAGAAGGTTGGACGCCTAGGATGGAGTCCAGACAAGAGCCAAAAGAGAGGCGTTTTAGCTTCTTACTTCACACGCCTATCCCCAGGTGACACACCTTCCAATGCAATGGTACGGCCTCTGCAAGATGATAAAGTTGCTTATTTGAAAGCTAGAAACTGGATGAAGATGGTGTCCCTAATGAAGAAACCCTCTTCCTTATTGCAAACTGGTAAATACTGAACAACAATCTCAGATGTAAGCACAGATGAACTCCTGTATGAAGCTCCCTCAGTAGCAACCATTCAACTAGTATTTCATAGTTTCACAATCACAAATCAATGAAGAATTGTCACTCTTCAATGAAGAAATCTTGAAACCCTTGCCCTCAGACAAAAATCACAGAGAAGTTTTGAAGCAAAGTCAAATAATCATAACATAATGAGGTTGATTTGCTTCATTTGCCTTATAACCTCAAAAAGGCACGACTTCCAAGAAGTGATACCACTTTTGCATTAAAATACACTTAAAATGTATTTAATACCTTTTCCATAGTTGGGTGCCCAAATAAATGACTTAAGTGAATTTAAATATTCACTTTAACATTTAAGTCATAAAAAACAAATATTTCAAGTGGGATTTAATATGTTATAAAGTCAAATAATAACTCTATAATATCTCAATAGACGGTAAAATACCCAACCACTGAAATATTAATATCTCCCTCAATTCTTAGTGTTTTAACATGCTGTTAGAAGCTGGTGAACATTGAACTGCAAAGGCTTGCACTGAGCCCAATACTGAACAGAAGGGGTGGAAATGACAATATCCACCATACTCTGCCACTGAGATCCTCTATCCAACACACTAGCCTATGAGGATCAAAATAATAGGCCAACCCACCATAAAATAAGATCACGCTAAAAAGGGGACATTACAGTCTGCCCTCCCTGAAATTGCTTGTCCTCAAGCAATCTCAATAGCAAGAAATACACCACTCCACCAGGATCCCAAGGGAAGTGTTGCGTAATGTCCCTCATGCCATCAATCAACTCCTGTAACACCAACATTTGAAAACTGACGAATCATGCTGAACCATATCAACTCCAACATTAGGTGTCGCAAGAGTGAAAGCCTCAAGAGGAAGCAACTTAGAAAGCTGACCAAGTTTGCTTCCCATGTTTGCACAATGTAAGCTGTCATACAAACTGTCTAGTACGTGCACAACTGAACTGTGCATCCAAAACAAATCATGTACATGAAGATCGAAAGTGAAACTATGAACACTCCTTACCATGTACACACTTTGAAACTCCTCAACGAGCCCTGTCTGAAATCTCGATGCACTGAAAGAATCCCAGATACTATGATCAATGCTCACCCCTAAATCAGCGTTAGAAGTAGAATCGACATCTACCTCGAAGAGTGGATTATGACGAGACAATGTAGCATCCGCCTCAAAAAGAGGGTTGTTCACAAACTAAACCTCATATCTATGCTGATCCCAATCAAACACCTCTGAGCCCTTGGAGCAAGAAACAAAATCATACTCCCCTTGAAACATTTCATGCTCCTCCTCTAAAATCTCGTGCTCTATCTTCCCACAATTCTTACTAACGAGAGTGATAGAACAAAAGCCCCCATCTGCAATAACAGTTTGTTGGTCTGATAAATCAGTCATGTCATCACCCTCATAAAACCACTCCATTTGTCTATTCTGACCCTTAGGTTTAAGAGGACACTCATGGTTTATGTCATAAGGGCCCTTGCAATAAAAACAAAGCTTCCTCCTACGTAAATCATTGATCGTCTCTCTATCCAAAGGTGCTGCAAACTTTTTCTTTTGGTCTTGGTTTTCTGTTTTCTTTGGATCAGATTTGTTATCATTGTAGGATGAGAATGGTTTTGATTCGGACTTACTATGCGAAGTTGTAAGTTCCATGCTACGAACTTTTCTCATAGCTTCCTGCAAGGTAGGGGGATCAAAAGCCTTGATCCAACCCTTCATAGGCCCAAATAGCCCCTCTACAAAAAGTATGACCAATCTCCTCTCTGATATTCCGGTTACCATGACCAAGAGTTTCTAAAACTCTCCAATATAGGACTCTAAACTGCCACTTTGCTTCAACTGAGTGAGGTACCTGAAGTATAACTCCGGATCACGTTTGTCATATCTCTCAACCAACCTATCTGTGAACTGATAAGTAGTGATCCGGTCATGCTGTAATGTCACCATGCCATGGTGCCACCAGTCATGGGCTACACCATTCAAGTGTAGAGCTGCGAACCTTATGGCATCCTCTTTTGCCATTGGACGTAATGTCAAGAAGGTATCTAGTTTACTCACCCAAGCTCGAGCTGTGACTATGCCACTGCCATCAAAGTTGGTCAAAGTGAGTTTGTTGCCTGTTTTAGATCATGGTTCCTGTTTCTAGGTCTCCTGTCTGTCCTGTTACTGCCATTCTCTCTCTTCTGGCTCATGAATCTGTCAAAGTTAAGGTGATCCTTAACTCTCTGGGGCAAAGCATCCCACTTATCATGCAACGTCATGATGTTATCAGCAAAATTCACGTCAGCTCCCCCAACCACATCCTCCTCATCAGGATCATTTTTGTCAAACGTCGGGCAAGTAGGCTTGTCATAGGTGCGTGCTGGAGTAACTCTTCTCCGTGGGCCTCCATTTATACTTCCTGTGCCTGATCATGATTTTGTCTCCTATGGATAGTCAAATGTTGTACAACGGTACTAAGTTGTTGAAGTACATTCGCCACCTATTCTTGTCCAGCAACAAGCCCTCTCAGTATGTCTCTCACTTCTCTGTCTTCATTCTCAACACGGTTTCGAGGTTGTTCAACCTCATCTCTATCACCCATGTTTTCAAGTGGTAAATCTTCTAACTAATTATCAAATGGAAACTCCTCAAATGGATTTCTATGAATACCAGGTCTCTTGCGTGAGTAATACCTATTATATCTACCTTGATAAGGCCGCATAAGTATTAATAACCCTCTATGCTGGTAGGATTACAACTCTGATACCACTGTGATGAGCCCAACTAGCTCCAACTCAACCTCTGACTTTTACTGACTTGTTTTTGTGTTTTTGAATGTTTTTAAGAGGAATTTTAGATAGAAGTAGAAGGTGCGCCAAGCATAAAAATGGAAGTAAACTGAAAATACAAGGAATTTTGGAACAACTGCAATATTATTGAAGATCTGGCAATTCATACAAAGAGATCGCATATAAACAACATACGCGGAAACTGTTAGAAAAATATATTCATCATGTTAATGGTCAAATGTAATGTTTTAGTTAGTTTAGGTTCTACTGTTTCTACAGTAGTTTGTAGGTAGATAGACATCATAAATGTCTACAGTGCTTTGTAACTTCTATATTATGTAACCTTTTTTTTTCTGTTAGTAAATGAATGCTTTTACCATTCGCATGGTATCAGAGCCGTAGAAGAAAAAAAACCCTAAAAATTGCTTTTTTTTTAAGGTGAAAATCCAGGGTCTGAAGAAGTCTGAAAATCATGTTTTTTTTTTTTGAAAAAAAAATTCGTGCTCTTGCTACAACAAAAATCGCAGGTGTTTGTGCCCTAAGGCTGTGGATTTTTTCGTGGTTTCTTCTGTTTATGGGCGTGTTTTCACTCATCTGGCTGCGATTTTTCTGCCCCTGGTCACGTTTTGTCCTCCCTTTGGACGCGTTTTTTCAGTTTGAAGACGCGTTTTTTTGTGTGCTCTTGAGCCGCATTTTTCTTTTTGTTTGGTGGTCGCGATTTTCTTCATCTTCTGGGCGCGACTTCTTTATAAGTTCTGGGCAGACTTTAAACACGATTTTCAGGCGTTTTTGCTCGGCGTGTCTTCCATTTTCGTCCATGACTAAACATGATTTTAAGAAGTTTTGAACGTGTTTTTTTACCTGTCTTTGGGCATGCGATTTCCAGTTCTTTTTTGCTGCATTTTTCGGCTCCTTTTAAAGACGTGTTTTTTTTGTTTTTAAATCCATGTTTTGGTCTTCTTTCTGGTCGCCCTCTTTGCCCTAGCTTAGATGTGCTTCTATCTCCAATTTGGACGCATTTTTTCTGGAGATTTGACACCATTTTCTGCATTTTCTGGTTTTTTAATGGCCGCCTAAGGTTTCTAAAACTCGTTTAGGGTTTTGACCGGTCATCTGAAGTCAGAATTTTTTTTCGATTGCAGATTCCTTGTGGGTTTTTCGAGATCTTATTACACAGGTAATTGGTAAAACATTCGATGTATTAAACAATGAGCAAGACGCTCAATAAATAGTTTACAAGATTTACAAAAAACGGAAAGTTTCTAAAAAAAAACTCTAGATAAGATCGGAGACGATCTTATGACTAAATTACAATAATTTACAATATTGAGCATTAATAAATAAATAATAAACATTATTTTAATACCCTCCCTTAATGCTCAATCTATCTACTACACCAAGATGCCCCTTGAATTTTACAAACTTATCTGTACTGAGCGACTTGGTGAGAATGTCTGCTGTCTGATCCTCTGTCGGAACATACAGCAACTGAACTGATCCGTCTTCAACCAGCTTCGAATGAAATGACAATGAGTTTCCACATGCTTGGTTCTTTCATGGAAGACCAGATTCTTGGCAAGTTTGAGAACTCCCTGATTATCACAGAACAAGGGAGTCGGACCTGCTTGAGATATTTGCATATCTGCAAGCATCCAAGCCAACGCCTCACATGTTGCTTTTATCGCCCCTGATACTCTGCTTCTCAGTTGAGGAGCGCGTTCTTACTAGTCCATGTGATCGCACAGATCCCAAATGAACACATAGATGTTGAGACCCAATCTCTGAACCCACTGGAGGATCGTGATCTAGAGTCCAAAAGATCACATAAGGCAACACAATTACCCACGATCACCAGTGAAGCGTGATATGTAGGCAAGTTAGCAGCAAGATAGACTGACTACAATGTTTCATCTACGAAGAAGACTTAGGAGCCCTTTTTCCAGGTTTGCAATCCTGCATTCAGAACTTATCCACTTCGAGCATATTTGGACTTGAAATAGTGTCTGCCAAACCTCAACACCTAAACAATAATGCGAGACTCCAACATGTAAAGTTTTGTTAAGTCTTGTTTGATCTCAGTGATCAAATGTGTACTATGCCAGTAATGATCAAGTCATCCACTAGACAACAGTTTGGAATCTCATTACCAGTATTCTTGACATAGCAAGGTTCTCTGTCAGATGGACTCCTCTGAAAGCCATGATCTATGAGGTACGTGTCAATCTTGATGTACCAAGCCCAAGGAGCCTGCTTCAGGCCATAGAGTGCTTTGACCAATCTGCACACCTTCTGTTCTTGACCAGCAACTTTGAAACTTGGAGGCTGCGTCATGTATACTTCCTCCTTCAACTCACCGTTGAGGAAAACACTCTTCACATTCATCTGATGGACCTTGCAACCAAATTGGGCTGCTAAGGCAAGGACGAGCCGTATGGTACTCATTTTGGCTGTAGGAGCAAAGGTCTCCTCATAGTCAATGCCTTCTTTCTGTGAGAACCCCCGTGCAACCAGACGAGCTTTGTACTTGTCAAGGGTTCCGTCAGCTTTGTATTTCACCTTGTACACCCATTTGCAGCTAATGGGCTTCTTCCCTGGAGGAAGATTGGAAAGGACCCAAGTGTGATTCTTCTGAAGACTCTGGTATTTTGATTCCATTACCTTTTCCCACTTAGGTATCCCTTTTGCCTCTGAATATGCCTGAGGCTCATAAACACTATGAATGTTAGCCATGAGAGAAAAATTCACTATAGACTGCTGTTTGCTCTTGTTTCTGGATGATCTACCCTCAATGAGCTCATCAGCACGAAAATCACTGATAGTGTTAGCCCACCATTTCGGTCGGAGAGTAGATGTGCCAACATCAGATGCAATAGGAGGAGCTGGATCTGGCTGTGGATCTAGAACAGGTTCAATAGGGAGATTATCATATGGAGGAAACTTAGGTTGAGCATCATCAAAGACTAGGTCTTCGTCATCCCTCCCATCAGGTGAACCTAACGGAAGTCGGACGCCCACATCAGGGGCCTGTAGACGCTGATCCTCAAAATGCTGAACAGGTGAAGAAGAGTGAAATGGACCTCATTCCTCATCAAAAACATCTCGACTGAAGATAAGACAATCAGTGTTTATATCAATCAGCCTATATGCCTTGTGGTTGTCACTGTACCCTGTGAACATGAGTTTCTGGCTCTTGGAGTCCAGCTTAGTGCACTTGGCCTCTGGAATCCAAACATACACAAGAGAGCCGAAAACCTTCAAATGACTGATCCTGGGTTTGCGACCAGACCAAACTTCCTCAGGAGTCTTCCCCTTAACAGCATGAGTGGGTGACCTATTAAGGAGATAGACTGAAGTATTGACTGCTT
>VDFB02195818.1:0-10277 GCA_007258455.2 Sequoia sempervirens | reverse complement strand
GATTGTTCAATTTCTTAACCCTCAAACAAAATCTAGTGAGTTTGTCCAAAGATTCATTTTAAGCCTTTTGCAATGAAAATCAAATTGTTTGTTTTAGACCCAAATGAAAATTAGTATTCTAAAACGAAAAGATAAACAACTTCGTGAAGTAGTGTTGATCAAACACTTAAAGCGTTAAAAAACACTTTGAGTTTTCAAAAAAAAATTCTCCTCTCGTTTTCGTTTGCTAGCCTCCTCCTTCGCTTTGTACCTTTTCGCCTTCGCTTTTCCTTCGTTTGTACCTATAAACGAAAAGATAATCATGTGATAATCAAATTTATTATGATTCAAATTTGTAAGATAGAAAGAGGCTTTCATAAGTAAATCATGCTTTCCTTACATTTTAAACAAATATAAAACTAGAGGGCTTTTCTAAAACACAATTTCTTATTGATAACTTAATCTCAACAAACTAGGATTTTGCATGAAAAGACTATCAAATTTGTTTAAACCCCTTCCAAAATAAAGATAAGAAACAATCTTCATCAAAATATTAATAGACATTCAATCCTAATTTGTGACTAAAGATTCATTTATCATATAGAGAAATTATGTTTAAATATTCTCTAAAAGATCTTTGAGTTTCGTGAAAATAATAGGGGGATCTTTTAAAAAAAAAAGAAAAAATCTCCACTTCAACAAATCTTTTTCCAACCATAGCTCAAGTTCTTTTTTCAAAAAAATGCATAACATCAACAAACGTAACTAAAATTAATTCCCACAGTGCAGATACAAATAGAAAGACAAATCTGATCTTTATTTCGTTCTTCCACTTAGCCCGTACACCCTTACATGTCCAATAACTTAACAAACAGAATGCTTGACAGGTATCCTGCGTAGGAAGGCTCTTCAAACATTTAAGGTATAGCTTTTAGTCAACGCCTGAGGGAGACAACAGTGCACATGATGCGCGGCTTTGTAGGGAGAAAAGGTGGTGAATTAATGACAGCACAAAATGGTGCAACAAGTCTCTGTCTGAGGACTGCAGAATGAGTACCAATAGGATAGATAACAAAGGCGTTCTTAGAATCAGATGACTGGCGAAATAGACAGAAAGGCTTGACAGCGTGGAACAATACTGGCAGGCGTATAACTAATTTCTATAACTGGCATGTGTGAGATAGAAGTGGACCTGCATATGAAGACATAGTCATAGACTCATAGGCATAAAAAAATCTGCAGCTTTGAATTGACTGTCACAAAGGGCGCGCGGGATTTCCAGAGTCTCCAGGTTGGTTCTCAAAAAAAAATGCACTTGCTGATCAAGCTTATGGCAGCTGGGAGGAGAGCTCGATAGGTGAATTAACATTGAAATCAAAGGATGGTACGCCAAGAAGACTGAGAGTGGATGGCGAGATGTCAGACATCAAAGAGTACATAGACAACCAGAATTTTAGGAAATGGGTGATCAGGATTCCTAAACTTTCATTGCAAGCCTCTGTATTGATGACCATATTTAGGCCATTTCAAATCAATATGTACGTGAAGCATAGACAAGGCATAAATAATGAGCATGAACTGTCCAACAAAATGCCTTAAAGAACCGCAGCCTCATTGAACGACACTCACCAAAGTAACAATGAAGAAAGCACTCAAACTGTCCTACAGATTGCCTCACAAAGACGTGGTTTCATTTTAGTGGCAGACTTAAAATTCAAAAAGACATAAGCTTTAAAGACTGGCAACAGGGTTCTTAAAAAGCTTTCAAGCAAATGTATTTGGCAGGTGAATCGCGCCCCAAGACACTCAAGAGCTTTAAGACGAATGACAGTGGTAGGTGTAAAGCTGAGCTAGGAAGCCTTTAAGTCTAGGTTTAAGAAAAGATAGCGACCATAAGCTAACTCAATTGGCAGGCGTAAAGCCAAGTTCTTAAACCTTGGCGCAGCATTCTTCCTGTGAATTTTAGTAGAAGGGAACAGACATCCATCAGAACACAAAGTATACAGAGTTTTTGTCAGATGCTAATAGTTGGAAATATGAGGGCGACATATATGTATGCAAGATGGGGGAAGCACAGATAAGGCCAGTGAACTCTTTGATAGAATGATTCAGATAACTGCAGTTTCAACAAATGTCATGCATGAAAAATATGGAAGCATAAACAAGTCACATGAAGAGTTTTGACCGAATCTCTCAAGTGTAAGGCCGAACTCCCCAGCCATTCCAGCATCCAGGATCCAGAAAGCTTGAGAGCTATACTAGATGGAGAATCTGCAGTGGTAAATGGATAGCACGTGCTTACCAAAGAAAGCAGGCTATTCTTGCACAAGTTTCCTCTTTAAATGGTGCAGGGCCCAATTTCTAATGATATGATCTTCTGTTTCAGAATGCAGTCAAAATGCAGAAGCGTAGACAAGGCATGCTAGAAAAGAGGCAAACACATTCAATATAGATAGACAAAGCACAATAGAAAAAAAAAGCGAACATTCAAAGTACAAATCTGAAGCATAGACAAAGCACGTTAGAAAGGTTGCAAACTTTCAAAGCATCGATCATTCAATGCCTGGCTAGGAAATCTGCAAAATCTGCAAAATGTGGTTAGAAATCTAACAATAAAATCTGCAAAATCGTTAGTATTTCAACAACAAATTAAAATATTTAACATCCTTATGAAATATTACATCATGTTCAAAATGCAAACAAATGACAAAAGATCTAAAGCAAAAGCATAAGAAAACATGATGCAAACTATCTCATATTGGATTGGTGTTACATGTGCTAGTAACCCTTTCCCAACCCTTGATTGATAAGCTTAGATGATGATGATGCCATGGAAATGATGAGAAAAATTAGTTCTCAAGGAGAGTAACTTTGCATATGTTTTTTGGATGAAATTGTGGAGGATTTGCTTGAGGATGAAGCTTCTCATTTAAAGATTTTCAAAATGCTAAGTGTTGAAAATGGACCAATGTGGGATAAAGATCAAGCTAATAAGATAAGGCCACTTGTCAAGTGATGATTGGTTGATGTATGTGCAAGATTTGGGAAGAGTGCCCATGAGAGGGAAAATTTGAATTCAAATTTTCCAATAAATGCTGAGTTTGACTTTGGAAGGGGACATGTAAGAGGCATGTAAGGCCTCATAAATGCTCTGTTGGGTGTACATGTCCACTTGGGGGGAGATTCAAACTTGGAGAATATTCTTCCTTTATGCCAAGTTGAAAATAAAGATTTTGATAAATCAATTAAATGCAATTTCATGTGCAAGTGGCCAAATCTAGAGAATGCAAGTGGGTGAGATTAGCATTAGATCATGATTAATTAGCTAGGATGATGATTAGGATGCATTGACTTTTATGACTTAAATACTTGATTTATTTTAAATTAGAAAATGATGGAAAATGAGTTTTGAGATTTAATTAAATAAAGTCCCTGATTTATTTGATGAATGGAATATGATTATGCATGATGTAAATTTGACGCGGTCTACAGATGATGATTTATGAAATGATGCAATGATTTACGTGATGTATGTATGATGATGCAATCTTTTTATCTTCTCATGTATTTCTTATGATGTATGTAGAATGTAATGGTATGCAAATGCTTAGACTCACAGATCTATATTATGCAATGATGGATGATAGGATGTATGTAATCTTTCTATGTATGATATGTACTTATGAGGATGTAATATGTGATTTGATATTATGATGATGTGAAATGATGTGCAAAGTGATATGTGATGTGGTACATGTATGGAAGGATGATTATGATATGCAAAATTATATGTGATGTATGTCCTTATGATGTATATGTGATGGCATAATGGATGCTTTTATGACAGGTTTTATATGATTATAGAAATGGATGGTATGTATGCATGTAATACGATGGATTTTTTACATGTTATGCTTTGTATGATCATGTATTGGATGCTTATAATGATGTGGGATGTTTTGTGAAATGCAAAATGAATGGAATGTTATGATTTATGAGATGCTTACAATAACCAATCTATATTGATGGAATGCAATGCATATGATATGATCAATATTTATGATGTGACACACAATATGCTACATGCTGAATATTTTTGGATGTAGGATGGATGTATTTAGCGATGATTAACTATCATGGTACCATGTTAGCATGAAAGAAGATAGAAGGAAGCAAGAGATTCCAACAAGACAAGAGATGATGATGATGATGATGATGACAATACATTTTGAGGAGTTGGGATTTTCTAAGGACCAAATACCTTATGTTTGATAACACGTGTAGGCACGATACATCAAGGTATAAAGAACCAAGATGGCATGGTGCCTAGTGTGATGGAATTTGACTTGATAATCAGATAGGAGTATTCCTGTTCACACCTAGCATTTGAAACCTTATCCAAAATACAGTTCAAACATTCTAGACATCTTAGACCAACACATAGAAAGGCAAGCCTTCCCCTGTGGTCAATAAGACACCTAAGAAATCCTCCCTACACACAAACAAAGCATGCATGACCAAGGTTATATTACAAAAATATCCAATAAGCACAGCAAATAAAAAGATCATGATCATTGCCCCATTTCTATCTCTCTAAATCCCTTCATTTGGGACATCATTGAGAGGCCATTGAAGTGATCGCAAAAGGGATAAGTCAAAAGACAAAGATAAAGTAAATAAACTAACTAATGTTCTTCAATACCGCTAGCCAAGACTAAACTATGGTGATGCCTAATGTTGATGTCCATCGTAGGAAGGATGCATCCTAGGAAATGGCGATATTAGATGATTTGATATAGGACTGATTGGATGACAGGTTATTGACACAAATAGTTGATTAACTTGTCTATGTACCGACCTAGACTTGAGATTTTGACGTTTGAGTTTTCGCTTTAACCTGCTAGACTTGTTTCCAATTGTTTCACCAAAGGTTGAGGATGACGATGATTTATTATGAGTGATGTTTATTGCAGGTCAAGGCAAGATGGGACAGATGGATTTTTTTCAACTATTTGGATGTTTTTAGAGTTTTTGCAATGTTTTGAGGTTGTTTTTGGTATTTTTGAGATTTTACAAATGTTTTGATTTTTAGATTTTCCACTATTTTGGATTTTTCAGAGATTTTGACCAAGACCTAACCTAAAGACCTATCCTAGGGGCCTCGAGGGCTGATCAACTAGATTAGCCTTGCCTACATTATACATGTAGAGACCACATAGTTTGACAAGATATTGACTTGATTATTGATGAGATAAAAATGAATGGATTGCCAGTTTATTATGACAGACTCCTAAAAGACTGACCTAAATGTCTCGGGGGATGATCAAATATCAGCCTTGCCTATGTTCAAATCTCAAAGACGACATAGTTTGAAAAGATGAATCTATTTTTAACTTTTTGAATTTTTGACTTGTTTTTGGAATTTTTGAAATGTTTTGAGTGTTTTTTGGATTTTCTTGGTTTTATGATATTTTTGGATTTTTCTGATCTTATGATGTTTTTAGATTTTTTGATTTAGGGACTTCAAGAATATACTCAAATCCAATCCAATGAGATTGTTCCCCCAGAGTGATGCAATAGACTACTCCAATAAAGGCATGACAAACTGATCTTGAGGGTGGGCTAAGTAGTACTAGGAGGGATTATGACGCGAACACAAGATCAATCTATGATGCAGATGCGGAGGGGTGATGGATGAAGATATGGATTGTGATGGATGATGAAAGCATGATGTAAAACAAGCCCTGAAGATCCTGGTGGATGGAAAGTGCTTATTTACACAAGGCACCTATTTTCCAGGTTTTCACCAAGGTACTTGCCCAAAGTGCCACCAAAGTGGTTTTTACTAGAGGATGATTTTCTCTTTACTATTTTCAATCCTTTTTATGATTTTTTGGATTTTTACATTTTTTTTTGTTGTCACCAAGATGCCTATTTGCTAGGTTTTCATTAGGATGACTATTTTTTCAAGACATTTTCTGATTTTTTTTATTTTTTGGTTCTATACCTTAAAAGGATTAGGAATACAACTTTTTATGATGGGAGTTTTTCATGGGCTCCTACAGAGGCTCCCCTTCGAGTGTTGATAACTAATATTCCCTTGACTTGTAGCTAGCCATGATGATAAATGGGCCCAACCAATTAGGTTCAAACTTTCCCTTATTGTCTAGAGGAGGAATGTTCTTCTGATTCTCTTTTAATACCAGTTCTTTGACTTGGAATGTTCTGCTTTTGATCTTCTTCTTATAGCTCTATTTTAGTCAGTTTTGATATACCCGCAGGTGGTTTAGTGCCTCCATCCCTCGCTCATCTAACAATTCTAGCTCATTTAGTCTTGATACCAGGTATTCCTCATCTGTAATGAGGTTTTTTAGTGATATTCTTAATGAGGAGAGCTCGATCTCAATGGGGAGTATAGCTTCTGATTCGTAGACCAGGGAGAATGGGGTGCCATTGGTGGGTGTGCGGATGTTGGTTTGGTAGGCCCAGAGGGCAGGATTTAGTTGCAGATGCCAGTCACGACCTGCGTCATTGACTGTCTTCTTAAGGATCTTTAGAATGGTTTTATTGGTGGCTTCTGCTTGGCCATTTCCTTGGGGATAGTATGGGGTGGAGAAGTGATGTTGGATTTGGAATTTTTCACATAAGTCACAGACATCCTGATTCTTGAATGGTGTCCCATTATTTGAGATAATAGCTTGTGGGACACCATAACGGCATATGAGATAGGTTAGGATGAATTTTCATATCTGCTTCCCAGTTATATATGTCATTGGTATGGCCTCCACCAACTTGGTAAAGTATTCGGTGGCAATTATGATGAACTTGTGGCCACTGGATGAGGTGGGAGTTATTTTGTCGATGAGATCAATCCCCCACTATGAGAAGGGCCATGGTTTGACAATAGGATGGAACTCATGAGCTAGAGCATGGATGAGATCTTTGTGTTGTTGGCATTGCATGCATTTCTTGATGTAATCATGTGCCTCTCTTTCCATGGTGGGCTAATAGTACCCTGTTCTTAGCAACTTCTTGGCCAAAGTTATACCACTCGAATGGGAACCGCAAATGCAATTATGCACCTCAGTTAGAGTGGTTAAGGCTTCCTTAGGATTCAAGAACCTTAATAGGGTTCCTTCTATGCTCCTACGATACAGGGTATCTCCTAGGATCACAAAGCGGGATGCCTTTTTGATAAAGGTTCTCTTTAAGCTCGAGGGTAGGTCAGCGGGAAGGACTCCTATTCGTAAGTAGGTACAAATTTCATGGTACCAAGGATCACCGGGACCAATGATTTCACACATGAATTTTGACTCTGGTACCTCGAATACGAGTATGAGAATTTTCTCTACCAATAATTTATGTTTTATGACACTATGAGGGATGTCCAGTAGGGATCCAATCATTGTCATTCCATATGTTGCTCTATTATTTTCTCGAGGAATCTACTCAAATGTTATATCAATGAATGATTCCTTGAGGATTTCTACCAACTTTTTATATGGAATTAGCTTATCATCCTTTGTCTGGTACTCATTGTGTACTTGATTTATTATCAACTGGGAGTCTCCATATACCCTGAGGGCCATGATGTGCCACTGCACTGCTATTCTAAGACCTATGGTTAAAGCTTCGTATTCTACAATGTTGTTAGTGCAGGGGAATGCCAGCTTATAAGATCTAGGTATATAGTCCCCATGTGGGGTGATGAAGAAGACAACAACTCCTGATCCATGTGTGTATGAGCCATCAAAGTAGAGTTTCCAATGGCTGGCTATGTTGAGATTGAAGATGGATTCATCCAGAAACTCTGATACGAGTGGATTCTCTAAATACATGGGTGATTCTGCAAGCTAATCTGCAATGACTTGGCCTTTGATTGCTTTTTTTTTGATGTACTTGATGTTGTATTTAGATAGAATCATGACCCACTTGGTCATCCCTCCTATGAGCATTTCCTTTGACAATAGGTACTTGAGGGGATCAATTTTGGCGATGAGTTTAATTTTGTGTGTCAACATGAAGTGTTTGAATTTTTGTGAAGCAAACACTACTGCAAGACATGCTTTTTCAATGAATGAGTAGTTTAACTCATGCTCAACCATTGTGTGGCTGATGTAATAGATGGCCCTTTTTGTTCCATTTTCATTGTGCTGAGCCAAAAGAGCACCGAGAGCTGCTCGTGTTGCTAATACATATATGATTAGTGGCTTTCTTGGGATTGGTGGCATGAGGACTGTAGGTGTGAGTAGATATTCTTTGATTTTTTTGAAGGATTCATCATACTTCTCATCCCATTTGTATGCTACTCCCTTATGAAGTAGGTGAGAAAATGGGTTGTGCTTGTCTGTCAGTTGTGTTATGAATTTGCGGATAGACTGAAGTATGCCTTGGAGACCTCTTAGTTTTTTAAATTTTTTGGGTGCCTCCACCTCAAGGGTTGATTTTACCTTGGCGGGACCTATTTCAATACCCCTCATTGACACTATGTATCCCAACAGCTTTCCTAACTATACGCCGAAGACGCACTTCTTTGGATTTAAATGGAGTTTGTATTCCTCAAGCCTGTTGAAAATAGAACTCAAGGTTGCTATGTGATCTATCCTCTTTCTATATTTTTCTAGTATTTCATCAATGTAATCCTCCACAGTTTTTTGGATCATGTCATGGAAAATTAATGTCATGGCCCTTTGGTAGGTGGCCCTAGCATTCTTCAAGCTAAATGGCATCATGTTCTAGCAGTAGGTCCCCCATGGACAAGTGAAGTCCATTTTGTGTTGGTCTTCTTTGGCAATCATTATTTGGTTGTACCCAAAGAAACCATTCATCAGAGAGAGCATTTCATGTCTTGCTATCATGTCTACAAACATGTCAATGTTAGGCAACAAGAAATCATCTTTTAGACATGCTTTGTTTAGGTCTCTAAAATCTATA
The DNA here is from genome assembly GCA_007258455.2 of Sequoia sempervirens. Classification (NCBI taxonomy): domain Eukaryota; kingdom Viridiplantae; phylum Streptophyta; class Pinopsida; order Cupressales; family Cupressaceae; genus Sequoia; species Sequoia sempervirens. Next base: position 1,364 of record VDFB02195818.1, on the reverse strand, counting down.
TAGATTTGGATGCCCCCATCAGGTTTTGAAAAAAGTACTAGATTAGATACCCACTCTGGATAGTCAATTGGTCATATGAATCCTGCATCAAGTAGCTTCTTTAGTTCCATTTTGATTAGTAGGACGATCTGAGGATGCATTTTTCTCAATTTTTGTCTAACAAACTATGCTTCAAGATAGACTGCTAGGTGATGGACCATAATTTTTGGGTCGAGCTAGGGCATATCCATGTAGCTCCATGCAATTTTGACTTTCCATTCTCTTAAAAAGGTGGCCGCAAGCTCCGGTTCTTCTGATAGTAATGACTGTATAAAATGTGATGTGCAGTGTCTCCTTTGTTCCCAAATTACTGGGTTGCATTTTTCAGCTAGAACCGCTGATTTTTCTTGATGTAGAGCTTTGAGAGGAAGATTGAATCCCCCATCCTTGGGTGCCTCAAAGAGGTTTTCACAATTGGATGCATCCTTTTTTTTTACTATTTTTGGGTTAGAGAGTGCCATGATGTAGTTTTCACTCAAGGACCTATAAATTATTCTTAGTTTTTCGATTTTGCAATTGAGGGATTCAATCGTTTCTCCATAGTATGCATGTGTATCCAACTCAATGACAAATCCTAATTTATGATCTCCACATGGAATATTATCCCAAGTCCCATGCATTATGAGAGTGCCTCATCATTTTTTAATGTGTCAAAAATTAGCGGTCCTCGTTGGTCGTGATCGATGAGTTGGGGGTAGACTAGGCGGATTTCATGGTTTTGGTTTCTAAATTCATAGGACAGGGTGTTGATCATACATAGATTAGAGTCATCAAATAGTGTAGGTATACCTCTTTTGGGTTCGCCATCCTCACTACTACACACTTTAGTGATGTCGAAGGTAAAATTGTCTATAGGCAGACCTGTGGATACTAGTAATTGTTGGGTGGCAACTAATGACCTAGGAAAAAGTTTTGATACCTGAGGAGGTGTCCTATTCCTTCTAACCAAGGTAGCATTACCACGTATGGTAACCCTAGGAGGAGTACAACCAAGGCCAATATTTTTCATATGTTTCTCAATGATAATGGGTTCTAGAAGACTGTTATCATTTTTCCCAATCTTCTTGTTTCTGTCATATCCCATAGTGAGCATCATTTGTAGACCCTTACTACTATCATCCATAGGAATATTAGCTATTGGTTTGTTATCTTGGTACAAAAGGTGGGATGGATATTCTTCTATTATCTCTTGGCCTAGATCTCCCCAACTTTGAAAGTTGGAAGTTCCTACTATAAATGTTTGGGATGATGAAGCCTCGTTTGATTGTGGTTGTCCTCATGACCTAGGAGATTGTGGTAACTCTCTTACCACAAAGGAATTATTT
>VDFB02195816.1:0-28554 GCA_007258455.2 Sequoia sempervirens | reverse complement strand
GAAAATATGCCAGAACTACTCTAGGGCAGCTTCAAAGAAAGGGAGAGCTTACCAATCTTCCATGGGTAAGTCAACTACCGATGGAGTTTCAAGAATGGAGATTACTCATTTGCTGGTAGACTTCAAGCAAGAAATTATAAATAATCTAGCTACTCAGCTAGATACACTTCAGACCAAGAAGAAGCAAGAGGAGACAAAGGTAATGTTGATAGAGTATTTCCCCCACTACAGACAAAAGAAGAGGGACTACAAATGCAAGATGGTAGCTAATCTTGAAAGCAAGAAGATTCCACCTGAGTTCAAACCAATCTAGATTGAAGAAGACCGAGTCTACTATGTTGCACAAAGGAAGCCTTGGGCTCCAAGACAAGGTATGCAACCGGATCCACTATCTTATGCTGGGCCATATTTTAATTCCTATTCATTTGGTAACCAATGATAGCTCCCATATCCATCCAGCTATGGAGGATATCCACCACATCCTTGGAGTAACCCTCCAAAATCTTGGCCCAATCATCAAAACTCTCCACCCCAATGGCAACAAGCTTAGGGGAATTGGCAACAATTTCAAGGGCATTGGTAGCCACGTCTAGGAAATTGACAACAAACAAATCAATGGAGGGGAGGACAACAATGACCTACCCAGACAACTAGTTACATGAAGCCACCTTCTTAGCCCCAATAGCCTGCTATAATGCCTCCACTTGCTAATCCAACCTAAAAATCACCTAAACCTACTCAACTACCAACTCAGCCCACACCCAATCCAAATAACAAACCACAACAACAACCTGCATACTCTGTTGATTCAAATCAATTCCCTGCATATGTTGTGAGTGTAAGTGACATCCACTTGCATCCAAGAACTACTTTACCAGCCCCTTCTAAGCCCATTATCACTGAGCTTCCTGTGGAAGAGGAGGAGGAACCTCTGAATGATTCCATTCAGCCAAGTGTACCTAAAAATATTGAACCAGTCCAAGTCAAGAAAACTGAATAAGAACCACCATTTCCTCAGAGATTGGAAGTTGCCAAGAAGAAGGAAGAAACAAAGGATACAACTTTTGACATCTTGGATTAGTTGAAGCATATATGTGTCCAGATACCTCTATTTTAGGCCATAAAGGATGTTCCAAACTATGACAAGGAAATCAAGGAAGCATGCCTCAAGAAACCAAGTAGGAAAAAGAAAGACCCAACTACAATTCATGTGGTGGGACAACTAGCTAACATCATGTTGAGAAAAGTAACTATCCCCCAAGTATAATGACCTAGGTAGTCATGTGGTAGCAGCTATTATAAATGAGATCCAAATTAAGAATGCTCTAATTGATTTAGAGGCAACAATAAATGTAATGACCAAGGACATCCTGTAGCAACTAAACGTTGTAAGCATGAGATCTACTCCTACTATTCTACAACTTGCTGATAGCTCTACTGTTAATCCTGACGGTGTAGTGGAGGATCTTGTGGTAGTTTTAGACTACTGGGAGTACCCAACAAACTTTATGATTCTTTCTCCTAAAGCATCACTAGGCAGGTATCCCATTATTCTTGGAAGGCCTTAGTTAGCAACTGTAGATGCATACATTGGATGTTGGTTAGATGACATGACCATTTCATATGGGAAGAGCACGGAAAATTTTGTTCTTTATCCTCCTGCTCAACCATCTCATGATGAAGATAATCCTGTATGGCCACATGTTGGTGAAGAGGCCGAGGAAGTTAATTATGTGGTGCAACTTATGATGTTAGGCATAAGATCTTTCATGCAGCTCCAAGATGAGGATGAAGTATTGGATAACATCATTCATAACCATTGTGAAGTGGAGGAAGCATCATCTTCTCATTCTACTACTCCAGTCAAGATACTTCTGCCTGCTCTTCCTACAACCACTGTTCCTGCAGATGTTCTTCCTATAGCCACTCTTCCTACAACCATTGTTATTGCAGATAGACTTCCTATAGCAACATGTATGTCCTATAAATTTTTTCCGTATGAACTAAAGGTACCATGTGTTAATGAAGCAACCATGATAGAGTTAAATACACAAGTACATGTGTCACAAGGAAAATACCTGAATGTTAACAGTAAATTAAGTGAAGAACAACAATTGTTGTTGGCAAATTTATTAAGGACCCATCAACATGCATTTGCATGGGATTATCATGATATGAAGGGATTGGACCATAAAATTTGTACACACATAATTTACATAAGAGATGATTGCATCCCAGTAAGACAACTACAAAGAAGAATTAACCCTGCACTAAGAGAAATTGTAAAAGGAGAACTGTAGAAATTACTAGATGCAGGATTTATCTACCCCATTTCAGATAGTCAGTGGGTGTCTCCATTAGTGATTGTGCCCAAGAAAGGAGGGAAATGGCGAGTTTGTGTTGATTACAGGGAACTTAATGCTGCCACCAAGAAGGACCACTTTCCCTTACCCTTCATTGATCAAGTTTTGGACACACTTGTAGGAAAGCGATACTTTTCTTTTCTAGATGGATTCAACGACTACAACCAGATCCAAATTGTACTAGAGGACTAGAAGAAGACCACATTTACTTGTCCATGCGGGAACTATGCCTATTCAGTACTCCCATTTGGCTTATGCAATGCACCTACAACCTTTCAGAGGGCAGTCATTAACATATTCTCAGACATTTCTCATGATTGCATGAAAATTTATATGGATGATTTTACCACTTATGGTGCTAATTTTAATCAAGCATTGGAAAACCTCAGGAGAGTCCTAAAAAGATGTGAAGACCAAAACTTTTCCTTAAACAGTGAAAAGTGCTTCATGATGATGAAAGAAGGTGTAGTTCTTGGCCACTACATCTCCCACAAGGGAATTCAAGTCGATCCTGCAAATATTGAGGTAATCACAAATCTGCCCACATCTGTAAAATAGAAGGACGTTAGGAGTTTCTTGGGTATGTAGGATATTATAGGCATTTCATCAAGGATTTCAGAAAGGTATCAACACCATTGTATACTCTTCTCACTAAAGATGCTGAATTCCAGTGGACTAAAGCTTGTGACAAGGCATTTTCTGACTTGAAGGCAACTTTGACTCATGCTCTTGTACCCAAAGGGCTTAATTGGGAACTTCCTTTCCACATCCATACTGATGCATCAGATTATTCCATAGGATTAGTCTTAGGAGAGAAAGAAGGAGCTGTTGAAAATGCCATTTACTTTGTCAACACAAATTTACAAGGAGCTGAATTCAACTATACAGTGACATAGAAAGAAATGCTGGTAGTAATCTATGCACTGAACAAATTCAGACATTACATAACAGGTTACCAAATATTTGTGCACACTGATCATGCAGCCATTGGATATCTCATGAAAAAACCTTTGATCATAGGTAGGTTGGCAAGATGGTTATTGTTATTGCAGTAGTTTGATATAACCATTGTGGATAAGCTAGGGAAGGCCAATGTTGTAGATTTTATTTCAAGGCTTACTACATCAAAAGACAATCAACCCATAGATGACTCTTTTCCTAATAAGCATCTATCCTCCCTCAGTATACAAACACCCTGGTATGTTGACATAGTCAATTATTTGGTCACATGTAGAGTTCCTTCTCACTTCTCTCCAAAAGAGAAAAGGGCACTCATTGAAAATATTTTTCTTTCTCCTGGATTGTTGGATGCTTGTTTTATACTGGACTAGACCATGTCATGAAGAGATGTGTGAGAGAAGATGAGACATGAAATTTTGCATGCATGCCACAATGAACCATGTGGAGGACATTTTGTAGCCAAGAGGACAACAATAAGGATTTTGAACATAGGATATTATTGACCAACACTCCACAAGGATGCAGGAAGGTATACCGAAAAATGTGATAGATGTCAAAGAATGGGAAAACCAACTAGATCTGATGAGATGCCACTTTTCCCTCAGGTAGTAATCACCCCCTTTGACAAGTGGGGATTGGATTTTATAGGACCCATTGACCCTCCATCAAATGGAAAGTCTTATATCTTGGTATGCACTGATTATGTGACAAAGTGGGTAGATGTTAAGACCATGAAGCATGCAAGAGATAACAAGGTTGTAGAATTTCTTTATGAGGAGATTTTCACAAGATATAGAGTTCCAAGATAAATAGTGACTGATCAAGGGGCTCAATTCACATCAACCCTTGTTGCATCACTAGTCAATGAATACAACATAAGGCACAAGAAGTCTACTCCTTGTCACCCCCAAACTAATGGCCAAGTTGAGGTGACCAACAGAGAAATTGAAGCCATTTTGACAAAAACGGTAGCTATTAATAGAAAAGATTGGGAAAAAAGATTACCAAAAGCTATTTGGGTCTATAGGACAACTTGGAAAACAACTACAAGCTTCACTCCATTTGAGTTGCTGTATGGACAAGCAACCATGATGCCCATTGAATTTGAATATAAGACTCTTTGGACTACAGTAGATTTGGGGATGGATATTTTTGAGGCACAGAGAGAAAGAATCATACAACTAAATTCTTTGTATGAGATAAGGAGAGCGACCCTGAATCATGCAAAGGTAGTGCATAATTAGAGAATCAAGTGGCATGACAAATTTATCAAGGACAAGAAATTCCAACTAGGAGATTGGGCCTTGTCTATGACTCAAGATATCAGGACAATGTAGGAAAATTGTAGACAAGGTGGCTAGGACCATATGAAGTCGTTGAGGTCTTTCCTAATGGAGTTAGTTTTAGTTTACTTACCATTGATCCGGCCTTATCTCAAGTTACTTTTGTCAATGGTCATCACCTCAAATTATAATTCATGCCAACTTCCAAGAAGAGTCCCTCCAATACTTCACCCAAACATACACCCAAGCTTCTCAAGAATCGGCTGAAGCGGACCTTAGTGTCCTCCTTTGGCTAATTACACTTGTCATAATAGAAGACTACCTTGTAAAGCCCATTCTTTTACCCATCCACTATTCACCCATCCATCAATTAATTCTCTTCCATCACTTCATTCCACCTTCAATCTCCTTCATTCTTCTTAATTTCCATTAATTGCTCAATTCTATGCCCCTAAAAGGTGTTCTATTTACTTCTTTCCATGATCTTTGCAACAAATACTCCACACATTTAGGTATGTGCACACTAATTTCTATCTTTTAATCATCTTTTAAGTGCATTCATTTAATTACTGTACATTAGTATAGATGTTCACATAACATGTCATTATTCCCTGTCAAATCACCACTCCCATCTCACATGTGTGAACACATGTCCAAATTTAGATTGGGGGGGGAAAGAAAAAGATTTGAATATATTGCCCATGTGTCAATTCATGCTAGGCTACGTCAAAAAAATAAAAATGAGCCAATTTGAAATTTTAGTGAGAGGACAACTTGCATGTGTGAAGTAACACTAACTGCAACCGCCATTTCTTCTCACCATAATTCTCCTTTATCACTCCTTTTCTTGCTATTATTGACCCAGTCGTAATCCTGAGTTGCAAACAAAAAGGTAAAAAAAAAGAAAGGGAAAATTCAGTTGATATTGGTACTGGAAATTTAGCAGGTATTGTAGAAAGGCATTTGGCTTTTAGACAAGAATTGTAGGAAGGAAATTTTGTAGAGTGATAGTTGATTGCTGACAATGGGAGGAGGGCTAATTCGAAATGAGCCCTTGGTTCATGATGTTTTGTTGTAGAATGCACAATGCCCGGATGAATCTAGAAACTGTGGATGGTTAGATTACTTCCTAAAGTTGGATAGCTTTGATGAAAGCATTGCACTTGAATTCGCCCAAACATTTTCTAAAGAAAAGCCATAGTAAAAGGGTTGGAGGTTGTGGCAACTGAGGAAAGAATTGCAGAGGTTACAGGGTTACCTACTAATGGCAAACATTACCTTGCCTCCAGAGATGCCAGGTCAGCTAGGACCAAGTTTATAGTACATGGTGACCCTCCAATTAACATGGATAAACAAGGTGCAAAAAGTACCTCTCTGCCCGAACCATGGAAGCAGGAAACCATCTACATTATAAGGTATCTCACCTGTGAAGGTCGTTTGTCAAAATTACATTCAGTACATTTCAAACTCTTGAGTCACATGAGGCATGGGAGGAGGATGAATGTGCCTCATGTGCTATTCAATCTTCTCTCAATCATGGCAGCTGAGACCCAAAAAGGTAGGAACAATTATGCTTCCCACCATTGTCTGATTAAATTGTTAGTTGAAAAGTCTCTGCATGTTGTGTCTAGAATGACTTGGGAAGAATTTATAAATGTTGATCAAATTAGACCTAAACACTTGCAACTTAGGGTTTTTCCTCAACCTTGTAGGTCTAGCAGGAGATTAAGCACGACTGAAGCCACTCTTGGTGCTTCAACCTCTGGCGCAGGCCCTACTGTAAAATCTCCTGCAATAGAAGAAACCTTAGAAATTAGTTCTTCTGGAATAGAGCACTCAAAAAAAGGAAGCTCCTCCTTAGATTATGATGACGATGTTCCACTTGGCACCCTAATGAGAACTAGGGCACATAAGAGAGAAGTAAAAATGAGAAAAGGAAAGGCCAAAAGGCAGCTGGCAGAAAGAAAGGTGCCAAGTTCTAAGAAGAGGAAGGCTGACACTGTTCATCCTGCAACCAAAGAAAAATGTGAGAGCCCTCCTAGGAAATCAAGACTAGCTGGGCCAACATTTGGTATGCCTCCACAAGAAAGCCCTAAGTCTAGAGAAATACCATAGGAGGACATAGAAGCTCCAATGGGGCAGGAGAATGTCGAAGAAGAAGATATATTTGAGGAAACAACAAACATAACATTGGCTGACCTTGCTAATATTGTAGAACAAGTTGAAAATCAAGAGTTTGTAGAAAATCAGGATTTCTTGTAGCATGAGCAAGAGGTCTTGTAGCAACAACCAGAACCAAAGAAGGAGTTCCTACAACCACAACAAGAAGTGGGAGAAGAAACAATACCCCCACAACCAGAGACAACTGGACAACCTGAGTCCATGCAGATAGTACTATATGAGGAGCAACCATTGACAAAAATACTGGTAGGAATTCATAATCCTCTTGATTTTACAATACATACGAAAATTTTAAATTTATGGAAATAAATACAAAGGAGGGAGGAAGAATGGAAAAAAGGAAAAACAAAAATTGAAGAAGGAAATTCAAAAGAGAGATGAGGAAATTGAAGATAAAGATGTAGAAATTTCCACCTTAAAGAAGAGGGTGGATGATATGGCAACCTTGGTACCACAAATTTTAGAATGTAGGACTCCTCCGAGGGTCTATGCTCTACACCTGAAAGAGAAATATCTCTCTTTTAAGCTGTCAAGGATTGTCTCAGGTTTGAATCCTTCTATTGACACCTCTGTTGAACTTTTCAATGCTTATAGGATTTCCTCCCCTGAAATGAAGAATTTGCTATGTGAGTTTTATTTGCATAATTATGCTGTAACTCAAGACCATGATTGGAATCCACTGTTGTATGTTGGGGATGTCCAATTAAGGGCATTTATGTCTTGGGTACACAATGAGATTAATTGGGGACAACAACATGGGGCTTATATGCAATTGGAGTCTAATATCCCTTTGCCCATTAGGGATGAATCAAGCAACCCAAAGGATATTTATAGAGAATGGCTCAAAATGTTTCTCAGACCTAGTTATGGCAACAGGATCATGCCTTGGATTGAGGCAGTTTACAGTGAGTGTGAGGTAAAGGAAACAAAAAAGGAGGAAATTATGAGAAGATACCTATCACAAAGGTGGAATAGCCTAACTGATGAGTTGAAACAGGCTGAACCCCATTCCATCCACAATTATACTGCATCACTAAAAAGAATTGATAGGTATATTCAAATTGGGAGAATGAAGGGGAAATTTTGGCTTCCCCTGACTTTCCAGCCACCAATTCTCATGTGGCCCATGACAAACTTCAAGTTCTACCAGTATGACATTGTTGCAAAGAGAAAGAGATGGAGCAGATTGGACAGATTGGGAGGATTCTATTAGGACCCTGATTCACGCTCAACAACCACTGATGTTGGACAACTATCACTTGCAAATTTCAGAGCTTTGACCAAGCAGAAGAACAACCCTTCCCCTGCTGGAGGACCAACAAAATGTTAGGTTGGGGGGAGTGACGAGCCTAGTTTTTGGCCCAATTTTGGGTAGAATCTATAGTTTATTTTCTAGCAATTGTCATGAACTTTGATGCTAAATGTTGCTATTTTCATAATGTTTCCCTCAAACCATAGACATTGGGCTTAATCCTATTTTTGCAAGTTTTAATGACATTGACATATTATGTGGATTATCTATATTGATTTTGCATGTGGTTAATGAATTTTCCTTAAGGTGGTTATAGATATGCAGTTATTGTGTGTACTGACATTGCCATGCAGATTTAATTCGAGGATGCTAAGTTGAGGAAGACACTGCCAACTGGGCATGCACCGTAACATCCAACAAAGGAATCACTCAAAGGTCAAAGGAGGTTGATGACAAAATATTCCTCATGCAAATTGAATGTAATTGCCTTGTAGTGGACTTTAATGATTAAGCAGATGTGAGCATTACTGTTTTGCTAAATCTGCGTTTGGACCTACATGTCTGACCAGATTCCATGCATGTGTAACCACTTCCACTCCACTTTCTCTATTTTCCATAAATGGCGTCCTCCTAGTCGTGGAGTTCACTACCTTGTCTAGTTGATAGTATAAATAAAGATTTGATGCTCCTTCTTTGGGGTTGCATGATTTGATATTGTACTCACACTCTCAAATTTTTAGTAATACATATACATTACTCTTTTGTACTCATGATTTACAGTGAATAAAATAAAGTTACAAGTTTGAGCATCTGAGTTCTCTTTAGTTTTAGAGGATACTTATCCAAGGGGGCCCACTTGGTGAGTAATCCATCCTCTTAGTTTAGTATTACTTTCTTTTTAGTCATTAGTTAGAAATATGGCACTGACTGTTCTCGCATCCACTAGAATTCCATTCTGTGACTGTTCTTGCAGCCAAAGAAAACATAGTAGTGCCCTATTTTTTGCTCAAATTTTCATTTCTGTTATGCATTTTAGTTTGATGTAGTTGTTGTTTGATGATTGGAATTTATGGTATTCCCTTCTAAGCAATTTACTTTCAGTATTGTGAGTTCTTTAGCTGTAGAATGAACATGGCTACTTTGGGTTCCTAGTGCACATACTGTGCTGACCCATTTCAAGTTCACGTCCCTGGGTTGACAAGTTAAATGCACCTTCATGATGATTGAAATAGCTATTCAGGTTAGATGTCCAATCTTTGAATCATGGCTATAAGGGCTTAGTTATTAAATCATTGTAGGAGGCCAACAAACTGCCCTGATACCCCAATGACAAAATCATCTTGTTGGAGCTCACCTGGTAGTTGCAAACTGCCCATACCTTATTGCATAATGAGCACCGTGTTGGGGTTCCATACCCCCATTACATTTGGACAAGGGATGTATTCCTACCTTGCTCTGCCATGCATGGAGTACTTAGAGAAAGAGCTTGCAGAGTACAACCTTGAGCTACATACGGAGAGAGGAGGCTTAGATCCTCTTGGAAAATTAAAGAAGCAGGTTGGTAGTATTCCCATAGACCCCACATTGAAGACTTCTGGGCTAATTGTGACGATGACCGTGAGATCTGAAGGTGACATTACATGAGAATGATTGCTAAATTTGTGAAATCCATTAATTTATACCCAGTCCCTGATCAAGCGGTTGAAGACGATAATGTTCTTGATGAAAGATACAACGCTATGATCAATGTGCCATTGCCTGTTATTGATTGGGATGAGTTACAGGTTATAGATTTAAATATTTTCACTTTTTGAGTAGAACAAAGAACCAAGGAGTGTCTAGATGATCAAATAACCCAATTGCAGCAACAAGGCGTAGAACTAACTTACAAAGAATTAGAGGATTAAATAGAAAATGAAACTAATAGTGGCACTACTGTAGGTTCTTTAGGTGATGCTCCTAAGTCTCCACTCATCACAAGATCAAGGAAGAGGAAAGACACATTAGAGAAGAAATAGAAGAAAAAGGTGTACACTAGAAAGACGGTGGAAGGGCAGAGGCTGCAAAAGAATCCAAAGAAAATGGGAACCTTTATCCCCAATATTCCATCCATACAAGAATAAGGGTCTCCAGCCCAATAAGAGGAAGAAGCTGAGCAACCATGGTCGGCACCACTCGCTACCTCCACACTCCCATCCATCGCTATTTCTGGTCAATCACCCTCCACTCCTAAATCATTTCCTATCTCATCTCCACCCACTGTGGACATATCTTTCCACCTCATCTCCACTTATCTGATTGCTCTCACGGTTGTACTTGATTCTTCTTCCTCTACCACTTCCCTGGTATCATCTTCCTCACTCCTACCCCTATTGAAAACTATTTCCACCTTGCCACCTTCTCTACCTGCAACCTCTATGGCACCCCTCACCTTGCTTGGCACCTTTGCCTCATATTTGCAAAATGTGCCACCTCAGTTATTTGAGTTTATTCTAAATCCTTAGGTTAAAATGCTTATGGCCCAACTTGCTATAGCATTGCATCTCCCTCCACCTCCTACCGAGCCACCTAAAATGGAGGCTACAGTGTAGATCCCCAAAAAGAGATGGAGAGGCTAAATGAGGAGAAACCCAAGGAAACAATAGAGGATGTTGCTGAAGAGATTGAGGGCTTTTATCTAGACAATTATTATGAGCATGTGGAGGAGGGCTTAAGAATTGATTTGGATGAAGTGGCCTTTGATGAAGAAGGGAAATAAATTCCTGAGGATGGAAATGCAAGTAAGTTTGATGCTTACTATGATGTTGAAAGTTTTGATCAGGAGCCTAAGGGAGAGTAGCTTGAAGAGCATAAAGATAAAGAGGAAATCCCAGAGGAGCATCGCTTCGAGGAAGTGAAAACTAATATAGAAGTTGATGTGGAGAAGGTTGATGAGCTCCAAGAAACTAGCCAAGATGAGGTCCTACAAAATGAAGAAGTACCTCTTGAAGGAGAGAAAGATAAAGAGAAAGAAGATACAAACAAAAGAGATGTTGAGCCCAACAAGGATCTTGAGATTGAGCATGAAGAAATCAAAGGGATAACACAAGAAGAAGATACTGCTGAGAAGAATGTAGAAACTATTGATCAAAATAAAGAAAAGGAAATGACACCAAAAGAGGAGAAAAATGAGGAAGAAGAAAATGTTGAAGATGACCCTGGAAATGAAGAGAAAGAGCCTTCAAAAATATCAAGAGGAAGGGGAGAATAATGAATTCAACACTACATACCCTGACCACCCAACAGAGGTCCCCTCAAGGTTGGAGTAGTAGTTGAAGAGGAAAGCTCCTATGCTCATAGATCCCAAGGCTTGTCTGGAGGTAATACTGGCCAGAACACAGGTGAAGACTAGGGAAAAGAAGAAGCCAAGGACTACCAAGTGAATACCATCAACTTAGGCCTCGCCTCTCGAGCCTAGAAAATTAATGAATTTCAAGGGGTTGTTTCCACCATCCTCCAACAAATGAATAAATATCAATAAAAAAAAGAGGAGCTAAAAAAACAGGTGGCAGAGTTAACCACCTACATACAACAATGGACAACATTCGGAGAAGATCCAGTGGAATCATTGACACCCACCTTATTGTTAAAGGAAGAAATCAACAAGATGGAAAAGATGAAAAATTGGACTAAGTTCACCTCGAACTGGTTCAAAAGAGTTGTCAACATGGGAAATAAGGGCATTCACTATGCAACCAAAATGTATAATGAATATTAGGCCTTGAGAAAGGAAGTCAAGCAAGAGATTGAGGTGTGTAAATAGTTTCCATAATTCTATAGAATCACATACCCAAAGCTAGAGAGCATTCTCAAGCTCTCTCAGGTGATCTAGTAAAAGGAGTTAGCCCTGCCAAAAGAAGACCACTAGCTTCTCGAGGCATGGCTACTCAATTGCGAGTACATAGAAAGAGTTTTGGAGAATTCTTGGATAGAATTAGAGGCCAATCATGCACGAATTGTGGATCACCTAGCTGAGTGTGATGATTTCCTAGAACTGATGATGGGGTATGAGATGCCAGTATTGAAAGTAGATCGGGAAGCCATAGAGTGTGAATTCCATAAGAGGATGGAGCAAGGAGATGACAATAATTTTTCAGTAAACTTCATGGATTTTGCTACACGAGCCTTCTCAGAGTCGAAGAAAATGTTCAAGGTAGGAGAAAAGTGCATAAAGCATTGTGACCAAATGGTGGAAGGATTCAAAAGGGCCACCTTCCAGATCTCAAAATTGAACTTCTTCGAGGAAAAGAAGCTCTTGGCTACCATTGGAAAGTTTGTTGAATATGCCACATTACAAAAGGAAGCTGAAAATCCTGTAATAGATGATGAATTTTTAAATAGGTAGCTGGAAGACAAGGTAGGCTACAAGGAAAAGTAGGGAAAAAGAAAAAATAACCTATTTTATATAGTAAATTTTGTACTCTTATTGGGTGATGTGAAAACCCTAAACTAGAATGAATCTAATCCATTCATTGTAATTTAATCTTGACCATTCATTCTACTTTTTGAAAACTATAAATAGGGGAATCCTCTCATTTTCAAGAAGAGAGATGAGTTGTTGTGTAAAGGAATTCTGCTGCAATATATAAGAAAATCATTGAAGTTGATGGTTTCTTATGTATTTTTCATTATGTGCACATGATTTATCCTCCAAATGATTATTTTAACATTGTTCATTTCTGTTTAAGTTATTTTCAGCTTATAGTCCATGTTCAACTTTAATGGTGGATGTATGTTGTAGTATTTTATGCACTTCCAACTCATACTTTTAATAATTTATTGATGATAAATTGTTGTTTAAAGTTAGTCTGAGCCATTTCAATTACTGCACTTAAGTTGAACTATTTGTTCATGTTTGATAGGTGAATGCACAGTCTAAAAATCTGCAAGGAGCCTTAGAATATTGCACTAGTTTTGTGACACTATAGGCTGCCCTTGGTTAAATAAAACTAAGTTTGGGAAGTCTGTCTACTACAACATCTGCCATTATTACTATTGATCATAGCTTTAGATTTAGGATAATTTCTAAACCCTTCATCCTTTTGAATTTTCTTTTAAAATCTGAATCAAACTTAAGTTCCCAGCATGATAATAGTGCCATATCTGATGAACAAGATGAGTTTCAGATTGTTGCCATAAAATTGTAGCTACTAGTTATAATTTCTAGAACTTTGAAACTCAATTTGCAGACCATGAATTCTATGCTTTGTGAACCATAAATTCCCCTTATGATTACCAACAAATCACACATAAACAACTGAGTTGTTTTTGCATAGTCATGACCTAACATTTGAGAGACCTTGGGATATTTTTTGCAACTTGTTTGTAGGAAATTATCTTTCAAGAGAGACATAACACTTGTGTTTTGTCTTTGTTGAGAAATGCAAAAACTCCCATCAACAAAATTGGCACTAGGAGGGCCCAACGAAGCTAGATCGAATTGGGTCATTCGCTCCCCAAATATTTCATAGAGTAACTAGATCCACACTAGATAAGGGAGAATTTAAAGAACTATAGACCCCTACCCAGGCTAGAAGGGCCAAGAAAGGGGAAGTGTCAGCATGAGCATCACCCACTCGACCTCTATTCCCTCCATCTCCACCTTTCTCCTTCACTTCAACCAACCTTTTCTCCATTGACTTGCCACATCTAAAGCATTGTTAGAGCTACCACACCTTAGCCATAGGTTGTTGCAACTCAACCATTACCATCCCCACCTCCACCAATGGCTTGGTTCAGGAATAATCCATCGCCACTATTCTTTAATGATTATCATGACATGCCCAAGAATCCAAAAGGTTTCTGCTCTAAGTTCCATCCAAATGATCCTTAGAGAACAACTAAAGAACACATCAAGATCTTCCAAACATCCCTGAAGGACATGCAGATTGAACATGGAGATGTTTCATGTAGGCCCTTCCCTTATTCATTGGGAGACAAAGCATTCTATTGGTACATACATTTACCCATGGGGTCCATCACCTCTTGGAACCTCATGAAGGACACATTCTTGCAAAAATTCAAGATCCGGTCATCCCTACTTATATCAACAATTCATGTCAGTTAGAAGGGAAGTCAATGAGCCAATCAACTCATTTAATAATAGATTTCATGAGCATACATGAAGTTGCAACCACCTTATGTAGTTGATGATGCTTCAACAAGAGCGGTATATTATGCTACTTTGGACAATATTACATCCACTTTGGTCAAACATATGCATCAACCACATACAATTTTGGTGGAGGCTTATACAAAATTTGTAAGCGCGAGCACTGATTTGGGGCAGCATGTAGTAGGTCCATTTCCTTCATTGGGACCTACTGCCAACCCTGGAAAAATTCATGAACTCACTCATGCCTTGGCTCATGAAACTCCATTGATGAATTTGATCTTGCAGCTACCCATAGTGCCACACCTAGGGCCTCCACTAAACCAAGCTCCATCAGTGCCAAGTTACTTGCAGGCTTCAAATAAACCAGCTCATCCTTAACAGCCCCAAGTACCATCATACTTACAGAAATTTGAAGCTTTAGTTACACACTAGAATTTGTCTACCATACATCCTGTTTTCCTCCAAAATTTAGTACTAGCACAAGGAAATGTAGACAAGGAATAGAGTGATGAATTGGTTGAATAGGTGAAGAAGCTGTCCACTGAAGTTACTCATCCAAGGAATCAAAAAAATCAGCTGCAAGCATCTAGGCCAATTTCCATAGAGACAATCATGATTCAGGCCCATTTTGAAGCTAGAACTATGAATGAGGTCAACATTTTGGATAGAATTTTGAAAGGAGGTAGCCCCAAAGGTAGAATAGGACATGGAATACTAGACCCAACAATGGAGGTGTGCTGACACTGCTAGATCCACCTAGCAATATAGATAAACCAAAAAGTCGAGTCTACTTGGCTAAGGCAGCCTATCCGAATGGTGTAGGATTTATCAGACCAACATACATTTTGAGCTCGATTGTTCAGAGTTTCAAATTGCTCCTGTAATCTTCCAAGTGGAGGTGCAAAATGTGGTTGACAGTTTGAGTTACAGAGAAATAGTCCCTTCAAAGCCATATGATTCAGTCTTGGTTATCAACAAGGCGCTCTTCCCTCAAAGTGACAAGAACGAGCCCAAGAAAGAGGCCACAGAAAAGGGAAGTGAAGCAAAAGAAGTATGCAATGGAGAAGCCTTATCTCAAATTTTTGATTCAATAGATAATGGCCCTAAAGATGAGGAAGAACAATGTGATGAAGAGGTTCATATGTTTCACCAACATGCAACCCCTTATAACCTAAGAAATAGGCAAGTTGGTTGTCCATTTACAACCTCCATACCACCTAACAATTTCAATACACCCCTTGATCCAAATGCTAGCAATAACCCTGCTTATCCCAAAGTGCCCACTTAGTACTTCAATAGAAATAGGCAGCCTAATCTAGCTAAAAAATAACTTGCTAATCCCACCCAAGTCAGTTCCTCTGAGGTAGATGTTGAGCAAATGGGAGAATATGTGGCAGAAGAATTAAAGAAAGTAAAAGTAAGCCTGTCAGCTTTTGAGCTGTTGTGAGCACCTTCCATTAGGAATGCTTTCTTTAGATCATTGAATGGAACTACCCCATCAAAATCCACTCAAGAGGTAGCTGCAAGGAAGGTCTCATTTGACACCTCTAGTAGTGAGCTAGTGGTTAGGGAAATTGTGGGAAAGAAACTTAATTAGCTACCTAGTAAAAACCAACAATTGGATAAACAAAAAACTAGGGAACCAAATCAGGTGCAAGTAAATGATAAAAGCAATGAAAAGGATAAAGCTCAGGTGGCCCAAGTTGATGCATTTGTAGGATTGTTCCAAGAGAGGTTGGAGACCCCTCCTTTTCTACTGAAAATCCATATGTTTGGCAAAAGTCTACATAACTTCCTACTAGATTCAGGAGCATCTACAAATGTCATGCCATTTGTGGTCTGCCAAGCATTAGGAATAACTCAAACCCCATCCAAGTGTACGGTGACTTAGTTGGAAAAGACTGAGGTCAATGTGGTAGGGGAACTAAATAGAATCCCTATGTAAATTGCAGCAGATCCAAGGGTGCAACAGGTTATTGATATTCAAGATGCAAATATTCCCAACACTTATGGTATCATATTGGGAAGAGACTTCACCCAAGCCCTCAATGGATATACATCAACTAATTATTCACATGTGGCTGCCATGGAAGGGGCTTCCCAACCAAATTCATATCAAGAAGGAGCCCAAGATGAGGTTTATGATAACACAATACAAAAATACAAATGAAGTACTATTTTCTGAAATAGAATTGGGAAATTACCTCCCAATTGCGTATGAATTTTAAGAAGAAGACGTAGAAGAAGAGGTCCTTGTGCTGTGCCATGCCTCCACCAATTTAGCCACCCTTCCTAATAGCACAGAGGCACTGATTGAGTCTAATAATGAATACTTTTTAGGGGATGGTAACCATGGGTTGTTTGATGGTTTCCAAGAATTTATGCAGAAATGTGTGCAAAACCAACTCAATTTAGGAGCTAGAATGGATTTCAAGGAGCTCTTGTTGCCTAGTTGGTGCATAAGACATGACGCATCCCATTCTAAATTTGAGTGCTACTTATGCCAAACAGCCGTGGATCATATTAGAAGGTAGATCACTCCAAAAGAGGTTATGAAGGAACAACAAGACCAAAACTAGCTTGGATACAAACAATCCAAAGGTGCAGAGATGGACACGCTACTAGAAAACGAGGTGTGCCCAATCAGCCCCAAAGGAAAATCCCCTTCTAAATTTTGGATGTTGCATTTTGATGGATCTAAATCTAAGCAAGGAGTGGGAGTAGGGTTCAAGCTAATCAACCCATCGGGTAAGACTTGCTTTGTTGCTCATAGATTGCAATTTCATTGCACCAATAATGTAGCGGAATATGAAGCATTAGTTCATGGGTTGCTTATGGAACTAAGAAAAAGGGTTAAAATGTTACATGTATTTGGGGACTCTAAACTAGTTGTCAAGAAAGTCAGGAAATTATACTCATGTCATGATTGGAGGTTAGCTAACTATAGGCATAAAGTATGGGACCTTATAGAGGATTTTGATGCATTCAATATCAAGTTAATTCCCCGAGGTAAAAATCAAACTGCTTGTTGGTTATTTTTTTACGATCCAAACATATTCTTACCACATACCTATGAACTTTCTAGAGTTCATTTATTAGTAAGGGAAAGGATTGGTCAACACTTAAGTAAGGGTTCTTAGGCCTTTACTTCTTCACTTCGGGCTTTGTAAAACCTAGGAGGGTAATCCTAAAGACTGTGTTTATAGATACTAGTGTGTATATGTATCAAACATAGGATAAACAGATGGTTCTCCATAAATGTTCAAGAAACACAATACTCTGAAGATTTGGATTATCTTCACAACTGTGACTAACTTAAACAAGAGAAACTATAATTCATTAAGATTCACACACACCTAGAAAGAGTCTTACAAGTAAGTTGATTGTATGTTTGTGATTAGTTGCTAAATTGATTACCACACACTCTAGTGAAATTACTTTGCTAAACTAGTGCTATATTCTTGGGATGGAGTCAAACTAAATATCCATATGACTTAGATAACAATTTTATCTCTGACAATACTCAAAGCCTTGAAAATAATGCATTACAATATTCCCACTTGTTGTTTCCACAATTCACTTCTTACTAGCATCCTCATACATGATTTATTTCAAACCTATTGTGATACTCAAGCATTTACATACATTCATTGAAATGATAAACAAGAATAACACAACACATCCATTGGAAACCAATAGAGACAAATAAGATAACCATTGATTATATTATTCATAGTTTGTATAATTTGTACATAAGAGAGTAATATGTAGAAACTTTGAATACTATTTCTGCTATATCATTGTTATTATCATAAAACCATATGCGTATTGAATGAATTTATCCCTAAAATATATTACTAGAAAGTTTAGTATCCATTCTTTTTCTATGTGTAACCCCTTCAAGATATAATACCTATTGACCTTTGTGTAATTCAGCCTTGAAATCCCTTTTATAAGAGAAGGGAGCAACAAACATCGGGCTGAATTACACTTACATTTCACTTTCATTCCAAAATGAATTCCACCAGAAAGTGAGAATTTCCCCAATCAGTTGCAAAACAATCATTTGTAAGTTAGGGGAGAACAAAAGCAAAACTCCAAAAAATCGTTAGTCGAAGACCTGTTGATGGTGTTTTCTGCGACAACAACTCGCAGAACACAATATTCTATCTCTCTTGAAAGGTTATTTCCAATAATAAGTTACTGAAAATCACCCCAAGGTCTCTCGGGTGTCAGGTCATGACAATAAACAACTCAGATAATATGTGAAAATGTTGGTAATCACAATCGGACCTTACTACAAGCAAACTGTATCTTTCCAATTTATCGATTATGCAATATGATGATCTCAAATCCTAAATCTAACCCAATGATAAAGAAATAGCAAAAGGTAAGGGTGCAAGAATATGATAAGATCTAATCTACTCCTAGAATGAGCAATGCAAATGACAAATATCTGAATGGACCAATCTCAAATAACCAATTCTTAACCCACAATGCAATCTTACAAGAACGGTGCAATCTTCTAAGGTATATAGATTTTCAAATCATAGACATTCATCCACAATCGAACTTAAGCACATAAATATATGGTCCAGGTTGACTTCACCAGCCTACTACAATCAGATAGTTACTGGGAGTATAGACCAGAGATTGCTACAAACATTCCAAATATGAAATCATGAACATCATTCACCAAACTAAAACTAATTCAATTCTGAATACTAAACCCTAAATCTTTAAGCAATGTGAAAGATGAAACAACAGGAACCATGCAAGATAAAATAACACAAGAGATTTCACCAGGAAAACCACAATGTCTTCAATTGTATTAAATCATCAAACTGCTGCAACAATTCCACTGTTTGTTTACAATACTTGCTTCAAGAAACTAATAAAATTGCTCTAACTCTTTAACTAATTTAGCTCTATTATCTCTTCTCTTTTCTCTAATGTCTAATCTCTTACAATGAGGCAAGAATGCCCTTTATAGCAAATTCTCAAGACATGTCAGCCCAGCCAAACATTTACAAAATAAAACAATTGCCAAAACAAGTCGGCCTTAGGAATTCAAAATAAGGCACACATTAAATGCCATATATCATCAAGGTCGGCCTATGCACAGTCCCCAATGTAGTCCAGTTCAATACATGCCCCATAATAATAGGGAAGCACAAATCTCAAAATAGGCATTAACTATCGACTCCCTTATCCTTGCTCTAAGCCAATGACCCTTGAACCCTCAAAAATGTTCCATCCAATTCGGTGATAGGTGGCAAAGGCAATATCCTAAGCCGACATTCTATGGAGCCAATCTCCTCCTTTGACTGTTTAACCATCTTATCCCAATCATCCTTGTTGGCTTGATATTTATCCATCACTGCCAGATATGTGGCTGCATCCTCCAACTGGTGGCTTGTTATAACACTCTCTGAATCTGGGGCATAAACTTCATGCCACCACTCTTTCAGCTATTCCAGACTTAGGTACTTTGGAGCTATCTTTATCCTACCAGTCATGACTTCAAAGAATGCAATGCACCCCTCATAAACTCCAGCAAGATAACCATCTATTTGCTTCTTTCACTTCTGGATCTTCTTCATGGCCTTCTGCCGAATTTGCAGAGCCTCAAACCACTCCCAGGGTTCATTAATTCTAGAAGAGGGAAGGATCCCATCCATAGTCAATTGTTCTTTGCCATGCTCCATGATGACCTTGGATTTTTGTAAAAGAAGGTCAATGTCTTCCTTGTCCTGAGACAGCACATGCTCCAATAATTCCTTAGCTCGAACTGCATCTTTTCCAACTAACAAGATCTCCCTGTTGGCATTATCACCTTTCATTTGCACATCCTTCAACCATTCTATTGTGGTTTGAGCAAAGGCTTTCATTTTCTCAATCTCGGAGATAGTTTCCTTGGGTAGAAAGCCAGAAGCAGCAGAAGAAGATGGGTGGAGAAACTACAGGGGTTTCATCACTTCCTCCAAGCATTTCCTAAGTCTATCATTTTCTTTCCTCAGCTCATGCTTGGTCTGGGTCTCCTTCCTCAATCTCCCAATGATTACCGCACTGGAGCCTTCATATTCATCAATGTCCTGCTCCATAGAGGCCGGTCCAAGGTTGATAGTTTGTACATTATAGTCTCCACTAGTGACCTCTTCTCTGGTCTTGTCTGCAGCAGGAGTGGCAATGTGGATAACTCAGTTATTTGCTCCATCTCTCTCCATCCTTGAGACTACCCTAGTTGCCTTATTTTTGTTCCCTTTGCCAATTTTAGATAGCATTTCATCCCAATCCAAGGGAGTATCTTCAACAACTACCTGCTTCTTCCTTGTAATCTCCTTTTCAAGCCAATCCGGCGCTGCAGGTTCTACCCGGATTTCCTCTATTTTTTCTTCTTGTTGTTTTTTTGGCATTTTCTCCTCTTCCTTTTCAGGTAGCTGCTCACCCTGGTCACCTAACTCAGGTTCATCCTCTTGCTGTGCCGCTGATGGAGTTCTGACTAGGATTTCCTCCTCCTGCTCAGGTGATCTGTTTCTTTTTCCATTCTCTAGAGAATCTTCATACATCACTAGAGGAGAAGGATGATTTTCTACCTCTTCCACTTAGAGCTCGACTGCCTCACCAAAGAGTACCCCTTCCTTGAATGGCTCTGCTTCTCCACTAGTCTCATGCTCCTCAGGGATTTCCTGCTCAAGCACACTTGGCGGAGGAGAAGCAGCTCTAGATGGCTCTACAACTGGTGACTTTGGAGGAGGGTCAGTCTTTTGCATTTGCTCCTTAGGGGAAGGAGTCCTGGATTTCCTCATGTAAACTTTAGTCTTCTCCCCTGAACTCTCTACATCAATGATAGGAGGCTCATCCTTTGACATATCCCGAACCTTCTTCTTTGAAGTCTTGGTTGTTCTGGTCTTCTTTGGTGGTGGAGGAGCACTTTCTTCTTCTGCTTTTTCCAATTCTTCCTCATTAGAGGACCTGCCAATCTTTAAAGCCTGACTTCTCTTCTTTCCCTTGGGCTTCCTTTTTGGTTCCGGCTCACTTTCGTTGGGGCCTCTAATCTTTATCTTGAAAGGTGAGCTCTTTTTTGCTTTCCCTTTGGGGTCATCATCACCAGATTCTTCTGAAGTAGACATTGGGTTAAGGTTTCCCATTAAATTGAAGGTACAGGTCACCTTCTTGCTCTCTAGCTCCCAAACCTTATGCTTTAGCCAAGAAGAAGTGAATTTCATAACTAGGGCCATTAGGTCTTCCAATTCAGTGACCTCATCTTCTTTCCAATTGATTTCACTGATTGATCTATCTTTAACAGCTTCATAAGCATGATCCTATACCAGGTTTCCATCGTCCTCCAGTTGGTCCAGGATTAGTTTGACACTGTATTCTCTGATCACCTCCACAGGGAGCCTGGAGTACCTCTTCTTTCTAGCTTCAAGATCATCCCTAATGTTGGCCCAATAGTCCTCTAGGTCATCCTTATGGCGGTACTCCTTGGTAGCCTTCTTCTGTGCCTCCCCGATAATGCCAAAGTCGGTTCTCTTGGAGTGGAAGGAGAAACCATATGCCGCCAGTTCATCTCCTGTGGTGTGTGCTGATTGGATGGAAGGGCACACTTCTGCTATGCCAATTCGCAGAGGGAAATCTTCACCAAAACCTATCTTATGCTTTTCCTTCTTTACAATGGCATCAAACTCACAAATCTGTCTGACAATTTCCAATAGCACAGTGTGATATGTGGGGTATCTAGGTAATATGTATGCAGCGATCGGGCATCCATCAATCCTGATGTAAGTGAAGGTGGGAAATTGAATGAACCAAGCCCCATAATTCTTTATCAACCCTCTGGCTCCATCTGACAGTCTCACATGCTCGGCATTCTGAAGCATCCTTGTGATATGCATTGTGAATGCATCATTAGCCCTCCTGTAGTCCCAGTGTCCTAGGTGCAGTTCCGGATAGACCTCATAGACTATGTCCTGTCCAAATGTCCCTCGTGGATTCAAACCCCTATATGGGTAGAATCTGACAAGCACATACACAACATAGGAGGACATGGTGAATTTCTTAGTTTCTAGGACATTCCTTAACTGTTTGTCAATTTTAGAACTAATCAGCCCTGCCCAATGATAATTGGTCCCTTGTTCAATTTTGGTGATCACATGGACCATCCAACTCTCCAATACACCAGCAGTCTTCAACCCTGCCACTCTGCTCAAAAATGTTATAGCATCAGAGATATCTAACCTGAATTTGACTCTGTGCGACTGCTTGGGCAGTTTAGAATAATGTGACTTTGGCTTCTCCAACCAAGCATTGATCATTTGTTGAGCTTTGATGGGATCATTTTCGTAATATGTTTTGGCCAAGTCCATGTTTAGAGCACATACTGAAGGCAGATCAAGCATGTCGAAGGCTTGGGAAATAGAGATAGGACTGAAATTAGCCAAGACTCTTCCCTCAGTAATGACAACCCTTTGTGTATCGAAGTCGTATTATTGGGCACACTCTAAGATCAACTCATAGCACTGGATCGCTGGAGGAAACCCTGCCACATGCACTAGCCTGGACTTCATCATGCCATTCCTTAGGACTAAAAAATTCTTCTCAGCTGTCCTCTGTTTGAACTCCTCATACCTCCAGGCCCCCACATTGGTATCAGACACCTCAGACCACACAGAAGATATCTTACTTTCAGGAAGCTAACTCTTAGTATCTAACCTTAATCTTTCTGCCTCTGAGATAGATGACCCCTCCGAGTCACCCTTGGACTTTCTTGCTACAGCCCTACTTGATTCGGCCTACATTCACAAAGGATATCATTAGTGTTCAATTATCATGCACATTCCAATCTGAAGGTTAGCATAAAATCATATAAAGCAATTGGAAACTATCACAAATCGCCAATCCCTGAAGATCTGGAAAAATAAGACAGTCCGGGAAAACTATGTAACTGGGGAAAATCCAGTCGGGGCGGAATTTCAGAGAAATCCGACCCAGACGGATTCCTGCTGCCAAAGCATCATTGGTCAAACAAATCGTTAGTAATGACCAAAATTATGAGATAATCATGAAATTCTTCATTAGCAACAAGAAATAAGCATTTAACATTTACTCCATTAATCCTATCCCTAGAAAAATTGAAGCAGCGCAAACCGCATGTGAAAAACTAGAAAAACCGGACAGAAGGATTTCCGCCGATAGCTCAAATATTCGAATTTGTCACATTCGAATCGTACCGGAACCGGAGAAAATCCGGTGTGCGTGGAATTCCACAACACCCTGCTGTAAAACCCTAATTTAACGACGACAACCATTAACTAAACGATCATGTAATCTTTCTACTTGGATTCTAATGGCCCCAAAATCGATACTAATCAACGAAATTTAGAATGCATTTGGACCTAGACCTCAAAAGACCTTCGAATAACCAAAATTCATGGTGAAACAATGATGCCCTAAGTCCAATAACCAGACCCCACCATTAGAGTCCAGATAAGCTAAAATTCTCAAGGAAAACTATCATTTGGGCGATCAACCAATGCGCGCAAGGATCCCTCAAGGTATGAGCAGGTTGGGTTGGACATGAATCATGAAATAACGGGCGAAACCCACTTTCAAACCTTTGGCAAATCTCGGCCGGATTAACCAAAACCCTTAACCTTCTATAAAAATATGGCAAAATACACGCTAAGAGGGCAAACAATCTGACCCAGAACCCCCTTCAAACGGATGCACCCGTCATCTAATGGATAAATACAAACATACATGACACGGGTGATGATGTTTCACAAAGAAATGGGTCAAACCCTAACTTGATAAAACAAAATCATGCCCAAGGGTAAGCCGACCCGAAATGATCATCATTCAGCACATAAAAACTCAATCATCATGCAAACAAAAGGAGGGGCCATCGATAACCTACCATGGATTATCCCAGATGAAACTCAAACTCAAAGAAGCAACCACGAAGCAAGCACACGCAGCGCTAAAAACCTAATCGACACTCTAGATAATCCACATGCAAATGTCCAAGATCAATCTTCAAAGCTCAAATGGAAACTCTTAATCACCAGAGCAAAAGACAGGTGAATAATGAAGTCAAAGTGATGCTCAAATAAAATTTAACCGCCTATAATGATCCGGGAGCTTAAGGGTATTAAAGCATTAATGAGCCGACAAGACGATCCGACAAATCCGTAAACTCGAAAGCCTAGGGGCAAAATTTTGAAAATCCCTCGTGATATGCGGAAAATCCGTGATGAACACTCTAATCTCACGGAATAGCGTAAACTAGGATTTTAATGAAGTTCGTGGATTTTAGCACAATCCGGGAAAATAAGGCAAATCGAAAATCCGGCCAACCGGAGAATCTCAGCCGTAAACTTGATCTTCGAAAATTCGAAGGGACGCAATGAACTGTGAGCCCGAATCCCGCCAAAGTCGGGAAAGTCCCGGATTCAGGTCAAAATCCAGATTTTCACTAAAAGCTAATTTTAACCAATTCAAGCCTCAAGGCAAGACAAAACTAGTAAGACTAACATCTTAAGACCTTAAAAAGGAAAATACAATAAAACCAAAGGTCAAAAGACATCATCAAAAGAGGGTCCTTTACTCCATGGTGTAAAATTTCGTACCAACAAGACCTACTAGTCTTCAAAACGCGTCGCTGTCACAACACTAAAAACATGCAAATGTTCACACTGAACCAAGAAACGTCACCATCAACATCAAATGCATAAATAAAAAAAGACCCATATCACAACACACTAGCTAAAGAAAGCAAGTTAACACAAAGGACCAAAAAATGAGCACCAACTTAGAGAAGGAACGAGGTGCTACTTTGCCTTGTCATCAACAAAGTAGGTATGCCCACTCGGGGTCCTTATTGAAAGTAGAGTAGCCATGACCACCTCATCCTCAAAATCAACCAAATCAATCATGGCCATGAGATACTGGCGGTAGCCAGAGTCAATTTCATCTCCACTGTCAGAAGAATCATTTGAGACTTCAATGGGAGAATGATGACAACCCATGTAAGCCCAGTGATACCTATTCCTTCTTGCAACTTCCCTCTCTAGCCTATCAATTTTATTCTCCTTGCCTTTGGATAATTCCTCCAAGAAAATTCGGCCTCTTAGATGATAGGCATGTTTGAGAACACCTTGTGCAGATTTCTTGGCAGCTTTTACTTTTTTCTTTGAAGTCACAAGGATTTCAGGCACGTCCCATTCACTTTGGGGAGAATCATCATAAGAATCAAGAGGGTTGAGTCTCTTAGACCTACGAAGAGGGATGATATTCACACTTACCTTACCCATTTCCTTAACAACTTCACAAATTTTCTCAGAAAGAAGACACCACCCAACCCAAAAATAACTAGCTCAAATTCACACTTACTTTTAGACTCTTAATTCTCATGAACAATCAAATGGTGAGAATAATCAAGCAAGTGATCAACATTAAATAGAACAACAAGATATTTTCTGCATTAAATTTTCAAGAAAGCTTGTGTGAGGATGCATGCCATCAATTACCCTGATTTTGAATCTTAGGCGTTGATCATTTGAAGTGAATCAACGGATAATCAATCAAGATGATTAATTATGACAAGATTAGAAGCATGCATTTGATACTTTTCCATAATTAGAAAAATAAGTGAGATAATCATCCACTTAGTTTACATTTTAACCACATGTTTAATGTTTGACCAAACTTGTTAAGTCACATATACCCGTTCGCCTATGGGAATTAATTTTGTTGCAATTGATCACAAAAAGATAACGGGGAGTGATCATGATTTATCTTTAGAATATCATCCCATACCTTGCCTTACTTCAATTTCACCTTCCCACGTGTACCAACATTTGACAAATTTGATGACCACACAAAAATTTCCCAAATTTCACATGAGTGCCCAATAATCAGTTCTACTTTAGCACCGTTTTTATCTTAAGATTAGTCTTGGCCAATAGTTTACCAGAACCCTATCTCCATATGGATCAATATGAGCCTTTGAAACAATCCACGTGGCATAATAAATGGTGAGAATAATCAAGAAAGTGATCAACATTAAATAGAACAACAAGAGAGTGTCTACATTAATTTTTCAAGAAAGATTGTATGAGGACGCTGGCCATCAATTACTTTGATTTTGAATCTCAGGTGTCAATCATACCTTGAAGTGAATCAATGGATAATCAATCAGGATGATTAATTATGACAAGATTAGAAGCATGAGTTTGATACTTTTCCATAATCACAAAAATCAAGTGAGATAATCATCGACTTAGTTTACATATTAACCACACGCTTAATGTTTAACCAAACCTATCATGTCACATTTACTCGTTCGCCCATGGGAATTAATTTTCTTGCAATTGATGACAACAAGACAATGGGGAGCGATCATGATTTATCTTCAGAATATTGTCTTGTAACCTTCCTTACTTCAATTTCACCTTCCCATGTGTACCAATATCTGACAGATTTGATGGCCACAAAAATATTTCCCAAATTTCACATGAGTGCACAAGAATCAGTTCTAATTTAGCATAATTTTTATCTTAAGAGTAGTCTCAGCCAATATTTTACCAGCACCCTATCTCCATATGGATCAATTTGAGCCTTTGAAACAATCCAAGTGGCATATGCTTGCTTACCTATTGCAAAATATGGGACACAAGCAAGGCCTTCATGGGATGGCAGGGAGCGGTTAGGATTGAACCACATCACCCACCATCGACTTTCGATCTTCCTCCCTTATGAAGGATTTTCCATTTTCAAAACTTGACTAGTTCCAAAAAAGTGACAGATGTCACCCTGCCTACTAGCCCGTGTGACCATCTTTCCTTAATGCACAATACAGAAGAGCGTGTAGGGAATGGTCCTAATGAAAACATGTGTTGCGGTGTCCATTGTTGATCTTTGTCAAAGTTATGTCCTTTGGCATTTAAAAAAAAATTGGTCCCATCACTAGACATGACACGTGGCCATCGCCTACTAGCCCATGTGTAAAATAGTGTGAAATAAACCAACACGGGCGCACAGGGAGTGGTCAAGATGTGGCCATGCCACTTGATAACCACCGCTGATCTTCTTCAAATGGTGCTATCTTTACCAAGGATATCGCGGCCCACCAAAGTACCGACACTTGGAAAAAATCCCGACAAACAGCGCGAATAAAATAGCAAGGAATAGATCGCAAAGACGGGAGTAGGAACGGTGATGGTTTACTCTTGTCGATCGGACGACCAGTGTGGAAACCTAATTTTGCACATGCCGCAAAAGTTAATTTAAAAAGGGAGCCACCTCTACGCCAACAAGAACTTGAACCAAGTTAGGAATGGGGATTTAAAACTTAAGTCATTTAAAAGGAAAATCAAGCCCGATCATAGCAAAAATAAAAAATGATCGAGGTGACTGACAATCCTAAACTCAGTGGTCCGGTGAAAACAATGACTTTGATGGCACAAGTGGTAACTTAAATGTGGATACCTGGAACAGTAGGTCAATGCAAATTTAGAAAAACCAAAGGTTTTTTGAACTCATAGGTTAATTGTGAGGGATTAAGGCAACAAAAAAAAAAACCCTAAAACAGTGATAAGGAACATAACCACATGCCAAAATGAGGGTCCAAGCCAAGTAATACAAAAATTTAAAATGGAACCAAGAATTTTTTGAGGGGTTCCATTAGTGGCTCCAATTGGGGACACATGCCTCCTGTAGGCATGATGAGATCCTAGAATCATGGTTGAAGCAAACCAAACATAGAAAACAAAAACTAGGACAACCAATATATACACATTTTACATAGGTCACAAGGATGAAAACTGAAAAGTTTAATCCCTACTTGTTTGAAACCTTCATCTATGGTGCAAGTTATCGATATGAACCTTGCAATTTAACCAGGCTTCAATTTTCTTTGGGTTGATACTTTCCTTTGTCAAAAACTTTATTTTCCACTATCTGTATCAAGCTAAAGCTGAAAATATTTTCATGAATTTCCCATCCCTTAACCATGCCTCTGTCACTGGACCTATCCATTGTGAACTTATCATTGTTACTCCTTTTTATATCCAATTGTGAATTGTGGTTGATCATTAATTGAAACAAGTGGCTAATGGAGTACTTTATCTGATTCAACTTGCAACTATACTCCATCCAATGCTCATCCAATTGGATAGGGAAAGTGAGACATTCATAATTTGTTTGCTCATTATCAATACAAGGGAAAATATCATATTCATTTTGTGTATTGAACAAGAAACATTCATATACAAGCTCATGCTCAAGCTTATGTTCATATTTATTAGAGCAATATAAGCCACTTATGTTGCCCAATATTTCATATCCTTGAAAAATCAA
>VDFB02195813.1:0-14675 GCA_007258455.2 Sequoia sempervirens | reverse complement strand
ATAACTAATTGTCTACAATTTTCCATGTTGAATCTCTCCAACACTAAGTTCACATACTTGCTTAGCTTAACCAAAAATTTATGTTAGCTTTATCTCTTGTGATCTCCATTCCCAAAATTTACCTAGTTGTACCTAGGTCTTTCATCTCAAATTGTGTTGACAACTGAAACTTCAAATCTGAAATAATACTTTTACCATTCCCAACAAACAACATATCATCTACGTATCAAACAATAATGAGAATCCAACCATTATCATATTTATAATACACACAATGGTTATATTTATATCTCTATAATACCAACGAATACACATAGGTACATCAAAATTCTAGTGCCACATTATAGGATACTGTTTCAAACCACAAAGAGAATTCTTCAATTTGCAAACCATTTTTTTTCCCTTTTTCAACGAAATGCTCTAGCTATGACATGTAAATATCTTCCTCTCCAAGTCACCATAAAGGAATGTTGTCTTCACATCCATCCATTCCACTTATAAATTATACATTGTTTCAAGTGGTAACAAGAACTAGATAGATGTTGGCTTCACAACAACAGAGAATATCTCACCATAATCAATTCCCTTCGCCTATGAAAACCCCTTAGAAACCAACTGTGCCTTATGCTTCTCAACACTGCCATTAGGACCACACTTTTTCTTGAAAACCCATTTACAACCAACAGGTTTGAATCCAATAGGAAAAGGTTCTAAATCCCAAATCTTGTTTTTCTTTAATACAGTCATCTCCTTGCCCATGGCTTTCATCTAGAAATTTCCATCACTCATACCCATAGCCTCTCTAACAGTCCTAGGCTCATCAGTGTTAGAAATCAAAGAAAAAATACAACTAG
The DNA here is from genome assembly GCA_007258455.2 of Sequoia sempervirens. Classification (NCBI taxonomy): domain Eukaryota; kingdom Viridiplantae; phylum Streptophyta; class Pinopsida; order Cupressales; family Cupressaceae; genus Sequoia; species Sequoia sempervirens. The sequence goes on along the minus strand of VDFB02195813.1, from coordinate 13,821 downwards.
AATCCAATAATTAATAACTTAACCTTTTTGGTTGTCTTCTAACTCATGTAGACCTCCTCAAAGGCTGAGGTTGAGGTTCTTCTTCTTTATAACTTTTAGGGCTTCTTGATCTCTCCTCATCATCGAGTCCAACAAGATCATCTTTCATTAAAGTAGGTAGAATTTGAACTACCTTCTTTTGTTTCTCCTCTTTCTCTAGTTGCAGCTCAATAGTGGAAGGTTTCATCTCTCTAAAAATTACACTTCTATTGTAGAGAACCTTCTAAGCTTTTGGATCCCAAAGCTTGTACCCTTTCACCTCAACACCATAGCTAATAAAGATACACTTAACTACCTTGTTTTCAAACTTTGACCTCTTCTCATCGGAACATAAGCATAAGCTTTGCAACCAAATACTCTAAGATGTCTTGTCAAAGGATTTTTACCATACCACACCTCCATGGGAATCTTTCCAACAAGCATCGATGTAGGAGATCTATTGATCAAATAACATATAGTGGCTATTGCTTCATCCTATAATTTTTGCTCAAGGCTAGAACCACTCAACATACTCCTATCCCTCTCCATCAACATCCTATTCATCCTCTCTGCAACTCCATTTTGTTGTAGAGTGTATGAATTTTTCTCATGTCTCTCAATCCCGTACTCTTTACAAAACTTTTCAAACTCTATGAAACAAAACTCACCACCATTGTCATCCCTCAAACACTTAATCTTTCTAGTAGTAATATTTTCTACCAAGGCCTTAAACTCCTTAAACTGACTAAAGAATTCAGCTTTACTTCTAATAAAATAAACGAATGTCCTTCTACTATAATTATCTATGAAAGAAACAAAATATACATATTTTGATAATGAAGGAACATTCACAAGACGAAACATATATGAATGAACATAGTCCAAAATATTAGAAGACTTGTGAGAACTAGAGTAAAAAGAAACACAATGTTGTTTTCCATAAATACAATGTTCACAAAATTCGAACTCGAGATTACAATCATCAAGGCCTTCAACAAGGCTCTTATTTTTCAAGGTTTTAAGATCCTTCTCACCAATATGACCAAGTTTTTGGTACCATAACATTGTCTTTTCTACAGGAAGCTTCATTTCCATGGAATGAACACCCTTAGGTACCCAAAATGCATGACCATCATATGTAGTTGCAAAAAACTTCTTCTCTACATAATCTAACGATGAGGATGAAGAATCTAAAGGTATCTTCTTCAATATGTAAGAAGAACTATTACATTGTATTTTGCATGCATCCAACTTGTACAAGGTGCCAACCCGAACACCCTTAGCCAACACCATAGCTCCTCTTGTCATCTTGCATCCTCCACTAGAGAAAACAACTTGCACTCCAAAATCATTCAGTTTACTCACAAAAATCAGGTTTTGTGCCAAACCTGGGATATGCAAGACACCATCAATCCCCTTCACTCTTCCATCAAGAAATTTTTTTTACTCTTCTATGGAAAATGATTTTCAAGTGAGATTCGTCACCTAGATACACCTTACCACCATCATTCTCTATGATAAATCATGTGGAAAGAAGCACTTGAGTCTATCAACCACAAATCTTCTGAGGCATGGGTTACCAAGGCTGAAACAAATACTTTTGCTTCATCTTGAGAAGATTTTTCAAATTCAAAATCGGAGAAATACTTTTTTTTCTTGTTCTGCTTCTTGTAGTATTTTTAAAAATGATTGGTTTTTCCATAATTCCAACATTTTTCCTTGGACTTCTTAGAAGAATTTGACTTTGATTTCTTTGATTTCTTCTTTCCTTTCTCCTTTGGTCTACCACGAACAATAAGGACCTCCTTGGCCATCTTGGAAGAATTTATCTACATATGTTCAGATAACAACAAAGCAACTACCTCATCCATGTTGAAAGTGGTTGTTGTGCTTCCAATTGCCATCACAAGGTGATCCCATGAATCTGGAAAAGAACACAATAGGAGCATGCAATGGTCTTGTTCATAAATCTTGTCTTCAATGGAATCCAGTCGAGAAACCAACATGTTAAAGGTATTTAGGTGGTCTTCCACGGATCCTCCAACTTCCATCATAAAAGAATACATCTTCCTTCTCAAGAATAGATTTTTTACCAGGGATTTAGCTTGATAAACATATCCAAGCTTCTTCTAGAAAGAAGCAAAGGTATTCACTTCATGAACATTTAAGAGAACAAAATCAGCCAAACAAAGTCTAATTAGACCCTTGGTTTTTTGATCCATGAGATCCCAATCTTCTTATTTCATGCACATTGTCCTAGTTTTGGAAACAAAAAACCATAGATATCTTCCATCTTGAGATTCCAAAGCTCAAAGTTACCATCATTAAAATTCTCCATCTCAATCCTCCCAAATGTGCCTATCATCTCTTGCTACAATAAGGTCATAAAATGCGCTTTTGCAAAACTCCCACTAAAACAAAGATCAGCTCAAAAAACCCTTCTAACCCAACAAAGAGGCTCTGATACAAACTGAAAGGAATTCGGGTGATCGAAAGCAGCTTCCTACACCAATCTAAGTAGGGGAGAGTTACAAAAAAAATTCTTCTAACACCTTATACAATTACATTAAGATATCACATAGAAAAGATAAGATAGAACAACAAGTACACATAAACTAATAACACTAGATATATGTGGGGAAGTCCCTTTTGGGTAAAAAACCCCATCCTCCAAAAGCACACTACTTCTATATTACTTCAAATAAGGATTATAATGAAACTTCAAGTACAAATATTCTTCAACAAGTGTTTTGAAACAAACACCTATTTTGGAGTGAATTCGGTAGCACTTCATTACCTGCAAACAAACTATTAATTCTACAATGCAAGGCATGAAATATATAGAGAGATATAAGAAAAGAGAATCATCTAGAAGAGGATGGGCATCCAAATTTGCATGGTAAATTATCCCATTTCATATTCATGCATTTGGACACATGTACAATATTCCCTTACACCTCTTACAACCGTCATAAGATTTCATTCTTCCTCCTCAAGCTTGGGAACCCAAAATATTATAATAATAGCTTATGAAATATACCTTACAACTATCATAGATTCTATCATAAAATCTGCCATAAAATCTACCATACTAACAACACTTATAGTTGTAAGAGAATTTTCAATAAATGACTTAAAATATTTGATTCTCTTACACCTTATCATAACCCAACTTGGGAACCAACTTTATCCATGCATAAAGATGCATTTTGACACATCATAGAATCTTTCATAAGTCAAATATTCCAAAGTGGGACTCCTACTTCCACTTGGGATGATGATATGTCATCCAGTCACCTCCGACAGGGATGCCACATAGTTAGTGGGTCCCAATTTATGGCATGGCATTGTAGGCAAACAAATAATAAAAATAAATACAAGAATACATCAAATTAATCACATTAGGGATATAAGATTGAGACACCTTAATCCCAACACTAATATGGTTCACAAAATTAACATTCAATCTTCCAAACCTTGGCATAAAGATTGGAAATGAGGTCCAAACATTGTCTTATATAATTACAAATCATAGCTTGGATACAATTGGATTTATCCACATTTATCCATGGTGCCTAGTTAAAACAAGACATGGAATTTGTATTCTTATATAATTACAAATCATAGCTTGGATACCATTGGATTTATCCACATTTGTAGTCATCGATCTCAATTTGGCAACACAAATTTTTCACTATTTGGTCTACAAACCCATAGCCTAAATTAGATCACTTTTCATGGTGTATTATTTGTATTATTTCCCAAGGCTTATCGATGGGGTCACAATTAGTTCATATGGGAATTTTATTCCCTTTTTTTTCATTATGTGGGTATTTCGAGTCTTTCAAGCACCTCTTCTAGGTTTTCTCTCAATCCTAGTAGCTTTGAAATTAGATTCATCATTTCTTTCAACCTTTATGGCCATATCCTTTTTCCTATCATATGGTTATTTTGTGGGATTGGCCTCATTCCCCATAAATTTAATCAAATGTGGTGTTCTTTCAAGGTGGAGATTTTTTTCAATACATGTAAAGATATAATTTTTTTAATTTTCACTCATTGATCTATTGACCAAATGTTTCTCTTTATTCTAAATAAATTATTTGATCTGATGTGTTACTATAGATCCAAATGCAAGCCAATAAGGTTTCCTTGGAGGTGTCTCACCTTCAAGAATCACTTGACCACTAGGGAAATACCCCTTGCAACATGGCTAGAGTTACTCTATCACCTTCCTCATCCCAAAGCTACTTGCCTACTCATAGGTGTTAGAGAGGTAGGAGTCTCTCTGCTCATAGAAATCAAGATTCTTAGCCACAGGATTCTCCCTCAACTAGTCAATAGGATCATGGTCATAGGAGTGCATTGTGGACTATTCAATAGTGGTTGACCTCTCCACCCCCTTGGGATGTTGTTTTTGAGCAGCCTTCTAGTGGAATTTTGGGGTGGTCCTCTAGTGGAGCTCTTGGATGGCCTTCTAATTACGATTCCATCTAGGTTGACTCTAAAGAGTTTTCTTAATTGGCATTGGATATTTCTATGGATTGTGATGATAAAGATAAAGAAAAATGATGAGGGATGGGACCCTCTTGACATCACTATGAACCCTGCTAATGTATGGGGTAATTCAAGTGACCAAGACCCCTCGCCTCCCCCTTTAACTATTGCTCTTACTTCTTAGCAGTCATTTAGGTTATGTTTTTTTATACAATTTTTAGCCCTGTTTGGACTATTGGATGTGATTTTATATCCATCCACCTTTTTTTTATATGTGTATTATTATTTCTTTATAAATGATAATGGTGACACCTATTTATAAAAAAAATAGGCCCATTAATGACATCCAATGTTGGACCTAATGATAGGTGAACCCCTTCATTATAATGATACGGATACCTAAATGATGCAATTGTAAGAGGGACTAGGGAATAAGAGTTAAGATGTACATCAATTGTGTTTTTATTTAGTATGTTAGCATTATGTTCTATAGAAGTCTAAAGTTGTGTTTTTGGGGGATGAGATGCAAGGATGCTATGACGTGAGGAGATTAAAAGGTCTATGGTTATCCATATAGGTAGAGTGGTGGTATATCAAGGGTTAGGATTTAGATATACACAATCTTGGAGAGAGTGATGATTGATATTTCAAGATGCTCAATTATAGAGGGAGCAAGGACTAGGTTTTGAACATACCAAGTATAGGATGAAGTGAGGATTGAGATTTAGAAATACTTGATAGAAGAGGGAATTATGGTTATATTTTAGATATATATTATTCTAGATGGAGTGGGTTATGGTTTCAAATATTCCTAATATAGGAGGGAGTGGAGATTGGTAGTTGTCAATACCCAATGTAGCAAAGAATATGGATCAATAAATTAAAATATCAAGTGTATGGAGAAGAAAGAGTGAATAGGGAAGAAAAGGTTCATGAGTTCATATACAATAAGGAGGTGGAGTACATGGATTATTTTTTGACATATATAATATCAAAAAGGTTTGAGGATCAAGGATAACAAGGAAATGGTACCAAGGTAACAAAAAATCTTAGAATTTTGAAAATGGAAAAGGATTAAGAAATGAGTGTTGGGAATGAAGGAAGGACTAATATTATGAGAAAGACTAAAATACTATGCAATATCAGAAAGTGATTGATACATGCTCATACTCAAGAATTTGGGACATTATATATCACATGGAAAAATAGGAAAATTGTGATCCAAATACTAGTTCAAAACATCCACACAAGAATATTAAAAATGTGGTAACTCAAAAAAGGAATTAATTTCTTCTATTTTCCCTTAGTCAAAAAAATTTTACCTCTAATTGAACTATAACTAATATATAAATAAAATATATAAGATTATCTCTATTCCTTGCTTTCTTGAAAACCTTCACTTATTTCTTAACTAGAGAAACATTATCAAGTGCAAGGATTTGCTCATGTGAATCAAAACTAGAAATCTTATCATGACTAATATTCTTAAATTACAACATTGCTCATACCAATCTCAAGAAAATATTGAGGTTTATTATCCTTATGAATGAAAATATCATCACACATACTAAAAACACATCCTTAGTTCCAATTCACATCTATCTCATTAGAAAATATATTATAAATTTGAGGTATAACAAGAATAAAATTAATATCACATCAATTAGTTTCAAAACTTGCATTCTCTCCTTAGCAAGATTTTCCTTAATCTTGCACACTCAGGTAGCTAAAAATTCACATTTCATGACTAGTAATTAAATATCTTGTGCTCATATCATGATAAACACTAATGTATACATTTTTTTCCTAAATTATATCTTTAATATTGTAATCTCAATTAGCCATTTCATCATATAAGAAAATTGGCCCATCTACCTCCATCTAAACACTTGTTTCCATAAGAGTAGTAGTAAATTCATCCTTAAATATTGAGACTTGAAACTAAAAATTAGATTCAAATTTTAATTTTTATTGTCATCATAACTACCAAGGTATGTAAGAACATCTATCATTTCCTCCTTTAATATGTTTTTATAACATCTTCATGAACATCCTTGTGATAAGGTGCACCCTCAAACTAAGCACATTTCAATAAATGTATCAACCATTTCACAATGAAATATCTCATTAGAAACACATATGCATCCTTCATTTATTCTAGAAGTATATTCAACTCGTAGATCTTGTAAAATGTCTTGGATTTAAACTTTTTAGTAAATATATTCACCTTAGGCTCAAAAGCATTGAAGAAAATGGATAGGCAATAATATTCATTTAGTTTACTCTCTTAATAATGTATTAAACATTTACAAACCTATTGTTAGAACATAAGAGTGATTCATCTTCTTAGACTCTTAATATTAGATATCTCTTTGACAAGCTAGATGTGATCCATGTTGCAAGTAAATTACTCATTGAAGGAAGGTCGTCCCAAGAAGAAAAAGAGTGGTTCAAGAAACCACTTAATCACTTAGTTACAAACCTAGTTAGATAATAATAAAAATTCACATCCATATATCTTCTTGGTCAATTTCAAATTGCTCTAGTATATTAGAAAATAGTTGAACATGCTTCTTGTGTTAAAATATATGATACATCAAACATAGGTGACTTATTTTACACTTCTCATATAAAGGCTTCAAGTTATTACACATCCAAGAAAGGTATAGCTAGTTGCATTCACTTGTAGAAAGAGACAATTTGGGATTTTAATTTTTAGGTAAATTACTTTAGATTGTAGAAAAAATTCAAGCCTTATAATTTCCTTTTTTTGTCTTCTAATTTAACTTTTTTTTCTTATTGATGTAATTTTTTAGTTGCTCATATTGAGATAACTGAAAAGGTGTGGAAATTCTTTCTATACTAATCTTTGAATGTATATAAAAATAAAATATCTTTATGATTGCCAAAATAAGAGATAATAGGGGTGGAGGCTGTCCTAGCTTGATTGGATAAAGCATCATGTTGTAGGAAAGAGGTCACGAGTTCTAGTCTCCCCTCCATCCTCGTGGTATCTGAGGGCATGTCACGCCAGCATCACCGGTCATGTGAGAAAAGTTTACTAGGTGCATTGTAGTTTATAGGGGGCCACGCAATTCCTACAGTCTAAAAAAAAAAGAGAGACCATAAAAATTATATCACAATAAAATGTTTACATAGGGAGAACACTTTGGGAGAAAAACCCATAATTTAAAGCATGATCATTATACTATTCAGCAATAATAGTTACAATGTAATATCTAAGTTATGCCTTTATAGGATTATCACCAACATTTAAAATTATAACTATTCTTAATGTGATCCATATCAAAGCACCAATTAAAGAAAAATATCAAACCATAAATTAAGAGTGGATCTCCAAAACCATGGGATAAAATAATCACCAAAATTAGGTTTCATATTTATACCAAGTTCTAATACCCAAAGCAATTTATAGAATGTGCTCTTACAACTACTATAGCTTGTCATATAATTTTCCATGCATAACTCCCCAATTTAGGTACCATATTTTGGCTTATTAAAGTCATTCAAAGATCTCTTTAAATTTGTCACAATGCTAGTCAATATTCCAATATAACCCCCCTCTTAAATACTCATACACATCGTAAGATTTTATCACAAGTAACTCTCAACTTATAATGTCATAATATGTTCTTATATATCATGATAAAATTAGATTCTATTATAGAATCTTACATGCTTCCTAAAGTGTCCAACACATGAAAAATAGTATGGTCATTATTTATAATAATATAATGTTAAAGTTACTCACCACACTAGTTACAAATAGGGTGTTTGCACATGCCCGATATATAAAATTGCATGACGATGATGATGATTTTGATAAAATAGTTCTACTTTGTGTTGGCCAATGCATAATGTTTTTATGTATGATAGCTTAGTTAATGTTGCACTTGGTACTATAAATAATATAGTTTATCATCAAGATGCTCAATAGCCAAAGTTGTCATTGTGTATGATTGTGGAACTTGATAATTATACAAGTGTGTCATGCAACATTAATAACTCAAAGTTTGTCCCTATCCCACGTATTGCAAGAGGAAATAGTACACAAATCCTTGTCAAAATGGTATGATATTTAACCATATGAAAGTCGCAAGACTAATGTTAAAAAAATCCATAATAGATATTAGTGATTTAAGAAGGGCTAGTTTGACACTCATTGTTATATGTCAAGTTGAATCTCTTCAAACATTGAGAACATCATCACCATGATCATTTGAATAATACTTTAAGATAGAAAATATAAATTATTATTAAAAAAAGAGGAAAATAAAGAGCAATGATTATGATTCTTGTCTCTAAGTTAATCCTTAAGGGGAATATCCAATACATGTTTGATTTTCTTTTGATTTATTGTGAAAAATCAACATGATATTGTTAAAGTAATGTTGTGGTATTTGTAGTTGCAACAAAATTTCTCTTTCAATTTATACATGAAATTATAATTTGTGTAAATAATATTATTAGTATGATGTTGTGTTGACATAAATAACCATTCAATACGATTTGAACATATAAGGTAGTCACATGACATTCATGTATTTTCATGTTGTTATAATACATGTTTTGTTTGTCATTTAAATAGCTTAGTCAACATTTATGTATCTAATGTTTGTATTGTATGTAACACACATAATTGAATTAAAAAATATTATGATAATAAGGAAACATAAACATTACAATGCATTCAATAAATGATGATGCATATGCAATATATATGGCACAAAAAAGGTCAATTCTATGATTTCTTTTAGTTTTTTAAAAAATTATGAATTTGTCCTCCTTAAGATTAATACATATTACAACATTTTTAGAAATAATTAAAAAAATACTAAATTAAAATACTTGTCTTTTTTTTTTATGAGATCATTGAAAATCTCTTATATCATCATTTTTTTAAAGACTAAACAAAACCTAAAGATATTATCCAATAAACATAAACATTGGCAACTTTATTGACCAAACACTACATAAAATGATTCTTAAAAATTTAAATACATAATACTTAATAACAACCATTTATAACACCTTCATATATATGTATGTATGTATACATATATCTTAACATACATTATATTTATTTATTTATATATATATATATATATATAACAAATATTTAACATACATGAAAAACTAATATCATGTGTGAGCAAAAGTCATTAGATTCTATTTGGCAAATTTGAAGGACTCATTTTTCACAAAAGTTGAGCTAAAAAAAATCAATTTCATATAAAAGAATAATATAACTGTTGGCCTTCCATTTCTCTAGTATGCATCTTCCCTCAATGACAAACTATATAGCCAACTGTTAAGCTGAAAGAATACATTCACTAAATCTAGAAATCCCCTACAATTACAGACAGAAATATGGAGAGGGGAAATAGAGATGTACTTACACTATGCACTGGCTTGGCACTCTTAGAGACAGGGCTCACACTTATCATGGCGGTCTACTTAGCCCCTATTTTGCCAGTGCCAATTACAATCTTCTATGGAGGACTTCTCACCCTTGTTGGATTCATCCTTATATTAATCACTGGATTATGGAGAAGGTTTCTGAATAGGCCAAGGCCTAGGAATAACCTTTAAGAGTAATACCTTGCTAAGTTTCTTGAGATATTGTTTCACTGTTTTCATAAACTGGTTGAAACAGAAACATGACAGTAATAATGCTTCAGTTTCTTTGTTCTGATTTATATGCCATAATATGAGACTTGGTTCTTCTTCTGCCTTAAAACTGGTTTTTAAACAGCAGTTTATCTTATCTGTGAGCTTGCAATTCCTTTTTCTTTTCTAAGAATTCTTTGACAGTCAGATTATGGGTTAAAACTCATCAGAAAGCCATTTTCTTATTGGGTTAATCAACTGATAATGTTATTTTTAAATTAAGTAATTAAATGATGTTTCTAAATAAGGTAATGAAAAGAGTTAGCTTTTTAATGAGCTTTATGGTTTATGAGACTTTTAAAGATGTCGAGTTCCCTTGGTTTTTATATTTAGAAGATTTATTTTTTTTAATGTAATTTTATAGAAAATTTATAGATATGATAAGATTTGTGAAATATTAATATTTATAATTTAAGTTTATATATTTAGTATAATTTTATAATTTTATTGATTAATTTTAGTCTTTCATAGACATTAATATAATTATCTTGTATTTATAGTATTTCTTAAATAATTAAGTACAATATATTATAATCAATATGTTCTATCATGTAAACATCCAACAAATTAATTATTATTTTAAAGAAAAAATTCATTTAATTTTTATAATTATATTTTTCAATGTATAAAACTATTTTCTAATCCATAGCAATAATATTTGTTTAAGACTATCATAAAACTAATTTAATTGAAAAAAATCAAAACAGTTCATTGTAAATATACATTTTGAGATAAAATTTTAAAATTTAATAATTTCTCATAATCTATTTAAAATTAGAAATGTCATATCTATCTACCTATTTATATCTTCTAAAAAATCAACAATTACACTAATAAAATATTGTTGAGTTAAAAGCCACATAAAATAGATGGCTTCATCACAAACATAAATAAATAATAATAAGTAATAATTCTCATTAAAAATTAATTTGAAAGAAAATTTTGATTAAAAAGTAAGTAGAATGGTTAATTATAACAAATTAATATGCATAAAATCATGAAATTTTACCCATTAAGCAGTTAAAAAGGAATAATTCAAAATAAATTTTGACTATTTCAAAGTCAAAGATTAAGATTAGCAATCTAGTAGGTACTTTAAATGAAGTTTGGAATCCCCTCCCTTAGGCTCTTTTCCCGTTCAATGAATCCATCTCTTTATGTCTTGTTATTATTTTATTTCATTGCCTCTTTGCTTTTAATCTCTAATTTATTTTTCTTATTATGTTTTAATTGTCTTGCCCTCTTGGCTGTGTAACCTTCTCTCACTTCGTTCAATATTTTAAAAATATATCACTCAAAATTTTGACCTTTAACCAAAAATTTAAATAATATGATTTTCAAATCACGTTGATTAAAAAAGTCTTCCTAATTATATTTCAAAAATATTTCTAAATATTATTTTTATAAAACTAACAAACCCAAGAAAATTTAAATGATTTAATCAATTTAAATTGATTAATATTTTTAAAATTACATTTTGACTATTACTATTCATGAATAAATTTTATTCTTTCAACATTTATGCTTTATTTTTTAGGCGAGACGTATACTGATTTTGCTATCTTAATAATGAATTTATAAGGGATATAGTCCTATGGTTTTTGAATCCTTTAACTATCAATATCTACCTTATCAGTCGGTGCTCAGTGTAATGACCTGAGTTCAAAGCTTCATACAATATAAAAGAAAATATCTACTCCCCTACATTTTTCATTGGATCATGAATTTTAATGCTAATAGAACATGTTATTCAACATGTAATTTTTGTATTCTATCAATTCCTTTCACACCTTTCAATTGATCGAACATTGTAATCATGCTCATTGATTTTTTCAATTAGTTTTCATGAGTGAATCAATGGTTTGTCAAAAAAATGATATAATTTGTAGTTTAAAAATATATTTGATTGGTTGTTGAATTTACTCTTATTGTAGTCTAAATTTATTATAGCTTTATTTTCATAATGTTTTCATTTTATAGTCTATATTATAAAGAAAGTTTGGGAGAATATTATGATAAAAAAAATCCACACATTATTTAAAATTATATCATTAATAATTACTTTTAGAATGTTTATAGTATCATGGGTGTCTTTATGTAAATCGAGTGTTTCTAAAAACTTATCTTTAGCATTCATTCCACCACACAAACAACTCAAATCATGCAAGATGATTGAATAGAGGAATAAAAGAGAATCAAAAGTAAATCAAATAATTAAAAAAGTAGATCATTGAAAATCTCTTAAATCATCATTTTTTTAAAGACTGAACAAAACCTAAAGATATTATCCAATAAACATAAATATTGGTAACTTTATTGACCAAACACTACATAAAATGATTCTTAAAAATTTAAATACATAATACTTAATAACAACCATTTATAACACCTTCAATATATATATAAACATATATACATAATAAATATATATCTCTTACAATATATACACATATATCTTAGCATACATATAATATATATAACAATTCTTTAACATACATGAAAAACTAATATCATGTGTGAGCAAAAGTCATTAGATTCTATTTGGCAAATTTGAAGAACTCATTTTTCACAAAAGTTGAGCTAAAAAAAATTAATTTCATATAAAAGAATAATATAACTGTTGGCCTTCCATTTCTCTAGTATGCATCTTCCCTCAATGACAAACTATATAGCCAACTGTTAAGCTGAAAGAATACATGCACTAAATCTAGAAATCCCCTACTTACAGACAGAAATATGGAGAGGGGGAATAGAGATGTACTTACACTATGCACTGGCCTGGCACTCTTAGAGACAGGGCTCACACTTATCATGGCGGTCTACTTAGCCCCTATTTTACCAGTGCCAATTATAGTCTTCTATGGAGGACTTCTCACCCTCGTTGGATTCATCCTTATATTAATCACTGGATTGTGGAGAAGGTTTGTGAATAGGCCAAGGCCTAGGAACAACCTTTAAGAGTAATACCTTGCTAAGTTGCTTTAGATATTGTTTCACTGTTTTCATAAACTGGTTGAAACAGAAACATGACAGTAATAATGCTTCAGTCTCTTTGTTCTGATTTATATGCCATAATATGAGACTTGGTTCTTCTTCTGCCTTAAAACTGGTTTTTAAACAGCAGTTTATCTTCACTGTGAGCTTGCAATTCCTTTTTCTTTCTAAGAATTCTTTGACAGTCAGATTATGGGTAAAAACTCATCAGAAAGCCATTTTCTTATTGGGTTAATCAACTGATAATGTTATTTTTAAATTAAGTAATTAAATGATGTTTCTAAATAAGGTAATGAGCTTTATAATCTCATGAGACTTTTAAAGATGACAAAGTTCTCTTTGCTTTAAGAGATATTTGAGATTTGGGGCTCTTATATTTAGAGGATTTTTTTAAACATAATTTTACAGTAAATTTATAGATATGATAAGATTTGTGAAATATTAATATTTATAATTTAAGTTTATATATTTAGTATAATTTTATAATTTTATTGATTAATTTTAGTCTTTCATAGACATTAATATAATTATCTTATGTTTATGATAGTTCTTAAATAATTAAGTACAATATATTATAGTCAATTTGTCATGGATATAGAGTATCATGTAAACATCCAACAC
>VDFB02195812.1:0-20032 GCA_007258455.2 Sequoia sempervirens | reverse complement strand
ACAACGGGAGGGACGCATGACAACAAAGTGACCTAAAAGCATGGGAGGTTCAATGGTGCCAGGAAATGCATTTCGCAATGTTTTGGATAATGCGCTTGTATGAATTGGACTCATTGCATTTGGAATGACTTGGTTAGGACTAGATGGGATGATGATTATCCTTAAACCGTTTGACAAGGGAAAGCCAAGATAGGTGATAGACATGAAAGTATAGGGGGTGGCCTTGGTAAAAGATAGGAGACATGAGATTAATGGAATTGTCATATGATTTTTAAGGACTATGTCGTATAATGACAATAAGACTATGATGGTCAATGACATGATGTTTTATGAATCATGTATGACTTAAGGATAGACATGTCAAGAGTTTTCCCCAAAGCGTGATTTATGTGTGCTATTTTTATGTCAAGACCAAGGTAGGTGGGAAAATGGACGAAAATGATAGGGCTTAGATGGATGTCAATGTCATGAGGAAGGCATGGGAAATGAGACGACTTTCCCCCAAGTGTAAGAGTCCACATAGAGGATTTATTTTACACATGACGCCTGTTTGCCAGGTTTTCATCATGGTACTTATCCAAGGTGCCTATTTGCCAAGTTTTCACCGTTGGATGAAATTTTTCTCTTTACTATTTTTTTTTGACTTTTTGATTTTTTTATTTTTTTTGGTGTCACCAAGATGCCTATTTGCCAAGTTTTCATCAGGGTGACGATTTTTTAATTTTTTTAAATTTTTTTGTATTTTTGATTTTGTGGATAGCCTAGATGCTTTAGATAACCACTAACTGTTCTGAATCCACTAACGGTGCCAATGTAGAGACCGGTGCCATGATATGCCAATAATGACCTTGCTGAAGGAGTTGTCTTGTCGTGGATCGAAGAATTTGTATATAATTGATTGATGTCATTATGATCCTTTCTGATACTAGAGTTGGCCTTATCAAAATACGCACATCGCAATAGAGTGCCATGAGAGTCCTTGTGGTAAAGAGTTGCTGCCATGACATGACGGATTTGTGACGTAGGATTTTTGGACTTTAGGCGACATGTAGGATTATGATGAATGATGGTAGACATGGAAAGGTTGTTTGGACATTTAGATGAATGACTTTTTATTTTCCAAACTTGGGATGTTGGATGACGGATTTTGGAGGGATGGTGTTTGGAACCAACACTTTTAGATGCCTTGCTTGATGACCATTTTGAAGGAGGTGGACATGTGTTATATGTGGGAGTCCTCTTGCCTTGTCGCTCCACATTGTGATTGACTTTTGCATTTGACTGGGTGTCTTTGTTCGATCCGTCTTTCTTTGGGATCCATTTTAATTTCATTTGTCCACTTGTCCTTTTGTTTGATTCAATGGCCTTTGACATTTGATTTTGATCTTCTGATTTGTAAGACTTTTGTTTTTGTTGGTCCCAAAGGGGAGGTTGATTCATGATAGAATGACGGTTCATGGTGTGGGTGGAGGGAGTGTTGGTAGCAATCTTATGACAAGGATTTCTCATGGACTCCATTTTGACATTTGTTTCTGACAAAGTTGCCCCTAATATCGAGGAGGTACCATTGATATCGTTTGATTTGTTGTCTGAGGAATAACCAAGACCTTGATGTTTGTAATTTGCCTGAAGCTGTACTGGTTCAAGAATGCCTTGCTCATGTATGCCTAGTCCTTTGCCTTGATATTGCATGCTTTGACAGATTCTATTTGCGATGGGGTATTTTTTGTTTTGAAAGCAAGATGCTAACCCATCATGATGTCTATGGACACTGTCACTTGTAATATTTTCATCTGCAAGAAAGCCTGCTCTAACAAAGATAGATGCCCCTAATTGATAAAGTGTCTTAGCTTCATTGTCTTGTTGGCCATATTCTTGACTGATATCTTTCGTCTGATCATGCGACATGTCAAGTTCAAATGACTCTGTTGGTGCTTTCAAGGCAATGTCAAAGCCATCATTATTTTTAGTGTCATAGAGTCCAATGATTTTAGCTATAACTTGATCATATGCAAGCATGTCCTTAGTGGAAGATTCTTGTTCTGGAGGAATATCATCTATGTGTCCCATGAAGGCAAGTGTCTCATCATAGGAAGTGTCAATAGTCGAGGCTTGTATAGGGTCGGCAAGTGTTTGATCATGAATTGCATAAAGGTCAATGAGTGGATCATTTTGGACTTCTTGGTCAATGGTAGGGTCTTGCTCGAAGATGGGGTTGTCATGGATTATATAGTTAGAAATAGAGCCGTTGTCAAGGAGAGGTGTGTTCTGGATGTCATGATTGTCTTGAAGGACTTCATGGATGGACTGAAAGATAGGGTCATTGGATGAACTACCTTGTTCTTGACATGAGGGTGACATTATAAGGTCATGCTTTGGGCTTTCATTTTGACATGTACCCTCAAGTTTATTAAATGGGATTTGACTTTGGACTATGATAGAATTTTCATGACTAGATGTGGCTTGTGAGGGGGTGACTTGAAAAGGATTAATGACCAAAGGACTAGAATAGGATGTGGGAACTTGGACTGGACTAGTATATGAAGGACTAGGATATGGCATGGGTACTTGCATTGGACTAGTATGTGAAGGACTAGGGTATGACGTGGAGACTTGGACCAGATATGACATGGAGTCTTGGACTGGAGTAGGATGTGATGGCATATGATGTGACATGGGAACTTCGACTATATTAGTTGGTAATGATATAGGGACTTGGACTGGATTGGAGTAAGGTTGACTAAAATGGGACGTGGAGACTTGGGCCGAATTGATATGGTATGATGTGGGGACGTGACATGTGTTGGTAGATTGGTGGTAAGGCATGTGGACTTGGACGGAATGGATAGGTGAAGGGTCAGAATATGACGTGGAGGTATGGAATGGACTAGTGGACAATTGACTTCCCTTGTCAAGGTTAGGATAAGGGTGATAAGTGGATGTTTGTTGTGAATTATTGGTAGGATTCATGCCAAGTGACTATTGATGGTGAGGGTAGATGGATGGTGGCAAGGTATTTATGTCAAAGCCTTGTGGTAACTTAGCCCCTTCGTCCAAAAGCATGGCTAGATGCCTTTGAGGGTCACGTAAGAGATATTTTTTTACAAAGGAGACTATGTCAGGATTTTGCTTGGCAGCTTCTATGTCTTTGAAATATACTCGTCCATTTTGGTCTCTTTGTATGAATGGTTCAAAAATGTTTTTTGATGAAGATGGCATGTTCATGGGAGGTTGCATGTTCATGTTGTGAAATGGGTCGGAAAAGGTCCAATGTTGGTTTGTGTCATAAGTGTTATTGTCGATGTTGGGATTGGAATCTTGTCCAGAGTTTGCCATTTGTTGTTGTTGTCTTTGAAGCCTAGTCTCAACTGTAAAAGGGATTTGCTCAAATGAGGATGATGAGAATGATAAGTAAATGCAAGGATGACACTAGCCTATGTTTTTGTATTTTTTTGATAAAGGATGACAATGCAAGACTATGTTTTTGGATTTTTTTGGATAATAAGGGATGCAATATGACAATGTTGTCTAAAGAAAATGACTAATGCCACATGACAATGAAGACTAAGATGACAAGTTATGACACTAATTTTTGGAGTATGTCAATGCAAGGTGATAATGACGTTTGCCTAAGGAAAATGACCAATGCAAGGTGATAAAATGTCAAATGGCAAGGTGACAATGAAGATGTTGACTAAGGAAAATGACCAATGCCAAGCTAGATGCCAAATGAGGACTATGATGGACAATGAAGATGTTGACTAAGGAAAATGACCAATGCCAAGCTAGATGCAAAAGAGGACTATGATGGACAATGCCGAGTCTAAGTTCAAAATGAGGACTAAAATTGTTTTCTGATGTTTTGTTGAAAAGTTTGAGTTGTCCAAGGTCGATTGTTTGTGTCCAGATTTGTGAATGTTGTGTATAATGTTTGAGTAATTTAACAAGCACTTGACAAGCACAATGTTTTGAATGTAACCAATCGCACATCAAATAATTACAATCCTAGGTTAGGCCATGACAATATTCACTAGATTCCACGTGGGTTTCCCCAACCGCATATTTGTAGCGTGTGAATTAAGTTACCGCACGGCTCCCCCTTACAGTGCACTCTCTTCTCAGGCCAACCAAGCTTCCAACCCCATGAAACTCCCATGGCAGTGATCACATCTACTACAAACCTAAAGTGTGGATGCCTTCACACTGACCTGCTGCACTAGCAAATAGAAGGATTTTGGCTTACTACACAAGAGTTTTTAGTTCGGGCATTCCATTCCGGGGCGTGATCCATGCGGGCCAGAGTCCCCTTCGGATCCATCTCGTCGAACACGCTCGGATTCTTGGGCTTTCCCAAGAACCCACTTTTATATACTAGCTGGAAGTCCCTCGGTGTCAGGGTGCTACCGGTCTGAGTCGTCCTGGGGTGAGTACTTTTTCCCACCAGAACAGGCCCAAGTTCTAGAGTCAGTAACCGTTTCTCTTACACCCAGGATCGCACGAATGCGCAAGGGGAGAGGATACTCCAATATACCGAATCGTGAAGGGTAATTAACAAATAAAGATGGGTCTGGTTTTCTGATCACAAGGTTTTCACCAAGTGAGAGCATACTCACCTACCATCTTGCAAGCACAATCAACCAAAGAAGACATGTGTTCTTTTTATATGCCCCAAAATCAAATGTTTGCTAATCTATAAAAGAAAAACAAGCACAATGTTTGTTTATTCCTTCTTTGACATGCGAATCTGCAAACAATGAATATTAGTAGTCTCATATGCAATGGTCTTGGACACACGAATGAGAATCGCCACACGCTACAAGAAAAGATTAGTCACAACAACTCTGATTTTTAGAAAAAATTTTGACAGTAAAATGAAAAATACAGAGAATAGAGTCTATCTAAAATCTCAAGAGGTTTCCAAAAATATAAATAAATCAGAAAAATTTGCTGTTTTGCACCAGAAATTAATTTTTTATGAAAATTCATAAAAAAATTATAAAAAATACTAAACAGCTCTAAAAATTCTGATTTTTTTACTGGCGTTGTCTGATGTCATTCCAAATCTGCAAAAAAAATTTTGTGAGTATATCTGCAACTGTGAGTGAGATATAAGCAAATTTGTTTTAAACCCTAATTTCAAAAACTCTGATTTTTGACTAATAATTGCACATAAAAATTTAAAACCTAAAGAGTAGACCCCTGTTAAAATTAAAATAGATTTCCAGAAATGTAAACATATCTGAAAAATACGATCATTTACTCCTGAAATTAATTTTTTATTAAAAACAGAAAAATAATTATAAAAATTTCAAATCAGCCCCAAAAAATCTGAGTTTTGGACTGATATCTCTAAACATTGTCTCCAATCTGCAAAAACAAATTTGTGAAGAAATACGCAGCCGTTTGAAAGTTATGGTCGAATCTTTGGAAACTAGGGTTTTGTCCACAATGATGTCAAACCTGCAACAAAAATCAAACAAAACCTGCAACAAAAAGAAACCCAACTCCAAGATTTCTCAAAATGTGTTAAAATATGTCAGGTTCACCAATGTAATCAAAGGAAAATTTGAGAATTTATTATTAAGTGGGTTAGCACAATAACAATAAAATTCCTATGAAGTAACAAAGTACAAAGGAAGTAATATGAAGACAAAAAGGGATGAAGTTACCCTAAGTCTCCACCTTCCATGATTAACCTTTGTTACACCTCCTAGCTTGCAGATAAATAAAAGATGCCCTCAGATTTGTATGAGCAACTATGACAAATGCCTAAGCCCTATGCAAGTGTTGAAGGATTTGCAGAAAATAAAATAACCCTACAATGGACTAAGATGACAATGACTGTAAGTGACTATGACTGCAACAAAAATAATAACCTAAGTTAAGACCTGAACATGAAAGAGACCCAGAGAGAGAGAGAGAGCCAAAGACCAAGAGGGGGCCAAATGAGAACAAAATTGCCATTTTATAAAAACTGCAATTTTGAATGTGTGGCCAGGATGAGAAGATGATAAAAACCCTAGGATCAATGATCAAGATTGAATGTTGCTGTGTGCATTAGGGTTAGGTCAAAATAGGGCAATGATAAGGATGAAGGGCCAAGATTGAATTATAAGATAATTCAATCAAGGGTCGAAATTAAATGAGAAGTCAAAAGTCAAGAATTAAATTGGAAGATAAGGCTGGCACGGACAAAGAGGTTGCTGGAGAAATTAAATAATAAAAATTATTTAATTTAGGTGACCAATGAATAATTAAATAATAAATATATTATTTAATTATAGGGGAATGTGACAAAAAGAATCATTTTGAATTAAATAATGATCTAATTCAAAATTCAAGAGAGTGGACCAAATTAAATAAATAAAATTTATTTAATTTAATGAGAAGAGGCTAATGAATAATTAAATAATTAAAATAATTATTTAATTATAGTGGATAGTGGACAAAAATTAAATAAATAAGAATTTATTTAATTTTAAAAAGAAGGGGACTTAATTAGTGACGTAATTAAATAAATAAAATTTATTTAATTAATCAAGGGAGAATAAAGATAAAAATGAATTAATTAAATAATTAAAATTATTTAATTAATAGAAGAATTATGACTTTAGAAAATAATTAAATAATTAAAAATTATTTAATTATTAAGAATGAAAGGGGCAATGTTGAATAATCAAGAGTTGCAAGCCTAGGACAATTTTATGTGTCTACACTATCCATAAGCAACATATTCTCAAAAAACTACCTTGGTTCCATGAGAACTTATTGAAAGAAAGTCCAGTTCCATTTTCCTTTACAAGAAAAGGTCCAATTTCTTGTGTTGCTGCATAACCCACAGATGAACACCCTGGACCTGCAGAATCATTATCATTGTTACCTTCCTGAACTAAAGCACATACATAGGAATAGCTAATACATTTATTTTACAAGAATTTCCATAGGCTAGTACCTCCATTAAGCCACAGGACTAAAGGCTTTTCCTCTTTGGCATTAGCAACCTCAAAGAACCAATAGAAGAGAGCTCTACCATTGGTTTCATTGACAGTCACGTAACCCGAATAGTGATTAAATGCTGCTTTAGGCTGCCCGGGCAATTGGGTCACCAAATTTTGACTCAACTCGTAATTCTTCCTACCTTTCCATGTCTTTCCACTTTGTATAGACTGTGCAACAGTAATCATACAAAAAACATAAAAACCCCACAATGACAAGTAATTAGCCATTGTTTTTTCTCAGCTTGACTGCCCTTTCCTGCTTTGAGATCCTGCCATTTTCCCACAACCACAATGACGTTTATATAGCCTTAAAGAACTATAAGGATTTCTAGATTATTGGGGAACCCACATAGCAAAAGTCTTCGTGAAATAATCATGGTGATTAAACCACACCCGTGTGATGATTTTGGACTGGGTCAAAAGCTGTTTATTCTAGAAAATTCTCTCAAGTAGACATCATGCCTGTGGAATTACAATTAAAACACCTCACCTTATTTCAAGGTTGCAGTGAGCATGTTTAAGCAATCAAATATATAACAAATTAACAAAGTGGGCGTATTTTAAGGGCAAGAGGGTCATTTACTTCTAGAACATATAGAGGAAAAGTTCAAAGAGAAAACATATTAGAACCTATTAGAAACCATATAGTATATAGAGGAAAAGTTCAAAGAGAAAACTTATTAGAACCTATTAGAAACCATATAGTTTAGATATCATTAAAAAAAAAGTTCAAAATTATTCCTATCCTGCAAGGGTTGGTTCTCCGTATACATCTCAAATAGATGTATTAGTAGAAAGTTATATTTTTCTAGAATTTGGCCTAACTGACCATCAAATGGGAAAAGTACTCTAAAATTAAGTCAAAGTTTTCTATTTTGAGAGGGCCCATTAGTCTGGCTGAAAGCAGGACCAGCCAAAAGTATTTTTATGGTGGGGGAGGCATGGTGGTGGAGATACTAGTTGGTTCGGCAGGTTTGTTATCACTTTTCGCATGCATATTAATCCAGGCCAATCTGTTACAATCAACGTGAACGCCACAGAATCTCCATTGTCTTATTGTTCTCTGGACATCATGTCTGTTGAAATAAACGTGGCAGAGTCAAGAAGACCAGGATCATATCCAACGGCCATCCTCCTCATCATCTGCATAAAAAAATTGAAAAAAGTGTAACAATACTAGTTATGAGGTTTACATATTCATTAAAAATAAGGGAGATGATTGGAATAGAAAATATTTAGCTCGCATCAAAATGTTAAATTCATTAGATTTACTCATTAAATAATTGAATCAGCGTTATTTGATTTATTAATCAAATTTATTTATTTATTTTTTATTGTGTGATTATGATTGATAAAAAAATTCCAATACAGTCAAATCCAAAAATGATAATGAATAGAAACAAGATTCCATTATTTGACTCAGTAAATGTATTACAGCTTAAAAACACCAAACAATGAAATACCCACATAATTCAAACCATGAAACTGTACCTTGTTTGTTGCATATTTGAACTGGTTGCCCCCATGCTTCGCATGTTTTGTAGTGTTTCTGTGAATCCATTTTGGAGTATACAGACTATACATGTCTAGCTTGTTGTATTGAGAAAATACTTCATTTACTACATTTGTACAGTTTTCGTTGCTCCATGGATTGTTAGAATCAAAATCACAGTTGTCTGTAATGACTTTGTGGGTTTCATCGGAAGCAATTACATGGCTCCATGCATAATCCATTTGACCTCGCCAATCACTTCCATCATGTGTCTTTGGGTTGCCCACCTGAATTGAGTAGTGATACATCAGCCTTTCCACCCATGTAAAAAAGTGTCACTACTGAATTTGACTCCATTTTTTTATGAACGTTCGTCGGTCGTTCGACAAACATTTGTCGGACAATCAACAAATTGATGAAAAAAAATTTGTCGCTATTTTTTCTTCAAAATTCTAATGGCGAATTAAACATCGAAATAATGGTTCAGATTTGTCGGTCGTCGGCATCATAAAATGACTCAGATGTTCATCAGAATATCGACGAAAACTTCGTGTATCTACTGACAAATTACAACCAAAATGCAATTGCAATGGCTCTTCCAAAGCGTCGAAACAACACTAGAAGTTCATCGCCATTTCGACGAAATGGGCAAGGAGTTACGATGAAGCCTTTGTCATAACTATAGCAACTTTTTCAGACCTTTTCAATGATTCGTTGATGGTCTTCATCAAAATTGTGATGAAACAATGCAATTTTTTTAAAAAAATTATTCGTTGAAATGTACCATCGCGGAGACTCTTGGCGATGACCACCGAAGCCAACCCATTGATTAGAGATCAATCATCGACACAAGATATAAAACTCACTCCGATAGTCCATGTCTTGCCAATGACTTTCGTCAGCAAGACAGATCCAATGTCACACCGATCTAATGTCTTCAGGAGTTTTGTACACTGCTGGTTATCAGCAAGACATTCTGAGGGTCTCGCTAATTAAACAAGTGTCTAAGAGCAAGTAAACAAATGGAACCTATTAATTGTATTATTTTGGGGTTCTTTAAATCATAGAATAGATACCATCTTCTTGCGTATAATGTACTTATATTCAGATTTGAATTCGAGACCAATTGTTATTGCACATTTCATTTTACTTGCAAAGAATATTCTATAAGCCATATATTGATAATGCCAAATGATGTATGGTGTTGTACAACTCTACCTATCATCATAGTTCAGTTGTTCCCCCCTGGAGAATCCTACGAAGACAAGTTTACAATACCAAGTCAAATAATATGAAAAAGACTTACTTCCATACAAATTAAATGATTATTCTCACAATGGCAATTGTTTAATTACAACAACAATTCCATGAAAGGTTATCCATGCTTCATAAGAGATGACTAATCATACATTCAGACTGCAAGATGCATAGAAAAAACATTACACTTGAGAACAACCAAGGGCTAACAAGGGAAGGAGTTAAGAAACGTCTGGATTGAAGAGAAAATGTGTAGGGAAAATGTTGAGTAGTGTCAAGAGAACAGAGCTTGTAGAACATATTCTTGACCTAATCAAGCTCTTAAACAACTTAAACAAAATTAAAATACTAACACATACATGAGACATGTAATTCCAATATCTGCTATCTTTTTCATTAATGTAGAGGTAGGTAAAGGATAAATAATTATAATTGTAACACTATTCATAGTCCAGTAAATTATGTTCGCAATTTGTGTTCAATGGACCTCAGTTTTATCATTATACTACCCATCTAATACCATATTTTAATCCAAGGTTCAACTATCTCAGATCTAAAGAAGCACCTTCAATTAACCATTTAAAGTACTATAAAATAAGGTAAGAATTTTACTTGAGAAAGATTGGGTACACTTGTAGGATTAAATTTCTCGCAATCATCAGGATTTATTGGCACACAGACACAACCTGCAACATATGAAATAATGGATGATTACAAGTTAGTGAAATGGTCCTTAATATGTGACTGGTTTGCAAATTGATTGGTAGAAAATAAGGTTACAAACAGATCTACATGAAAAATTATGAGAAAAATCTACTATAATCATCAAAATAGATGAAAATTGCAAAGGAAAGAGTCGAGCTACATCTCTAGAGTCTAAAAAAAACACATGCAAGAAAAATAAAAAAAAATAACAAACCAGTTTTTGGATGAATACAAAATGGTGCCTTCAACAAGTGATTCATATGCTTTCACACCTGACAAGACATTAAGAAGATTTTATTCTTCCTCTGTGAAATTAACTACTTATAGAATAAACCTAGAAACCAATATTATATACCTCCATGTCTAGTCGAGGCTAGGTATAAGAGAAAAAAATTTCCTCAATGCAATGCCGAAAAATATCAATGTGTGTGTAGGTTTGTATTACTCAAAATATCATTTCACTGCCTAAGGGAAAATACCAAAGTGATGTTTTAAATTTCAATCTTCACATAGGCTCCCTTATTACTACACATGCATATACAGGCATTATTCAAGCTCTAAACTATTGAAATATTAAGGATTTAATTAGCTATAAGATGGAAAGTTGTTGTTTAGACATAATCCATCATCTTTTACATATCTTTATTTAGGGTATGTGCATGATCATCATGGAAACAACAAGCCCTTAAGTGGCAAAAAATTCAGAAAACTCAGAGTTAGGCAACTTGACCTAAAAATTTGAATAAGTTATCTATATTAAATTTAAAAAATATGTAAGAATAGAATCTATATCAAATTGAATTTAGTTTCTAAACTACTAGGTTTACTTCTTTTTTAAAAATCTATTTGGTGAAAATTTGAAATTTCAATGTAGAAGTACTTAAATTTCAGGGAAAAAATAAGAAGTAGGTGTCTGTCTGACCACCCTCACCACAATAAAATGATAATATATTTTTATAATATTTTACATATAAGTAGAGGACTCATGTCCGGATGTGATGTATTTTTTTTGTAGTTTTTTTCCAAGTAAATAATTAATTATGAATTTTTATTACAACTTATAAAAAATATAAAAACTCTTATGTGACCATCTTAACTTGGTCAAAAATTCATTAAATTCAATTCTTTTTTTTTAATCCTATAGTATGTGAAGCATAGAATGTGTCATATTTCGGATTCAAAATGTGATACCGTTTGAAATCTATAGATGTTTTCAATCACCTATCAATCAGACTTTAGTCATAGTTTAAATAGAAAATGAATAATAATAATTTATTAAATTCAAAGTAAAGCATAATTTATATTGGTGGAAAGCTGAGAATCTCCTTTAAAACCCTTTTGTTTCATCAATTTTGGGTAAGAAAAAGTCGTCATCCACATACCCTACACATACCCATCATATTGCCACTTTTTGGCTCATCATGATCCTGCACATACCCTTCACTCCTAACACTTCAGATAAATTTGTGTAAATGAGACAAAAATTTGAATCTTTTATGACAAAGAAAATTCTTAAAAGGAGGGGGGGGAGAGCAAAGGGCAGGGGGCAAGAGAATGCTTGAATGTATAGAAAAGTATAACATTTTGATCATTATAACAATGAAACGAATCTTAAGTTTGAAGCATTAATATCATTTACAACATTTATGATCAATAATGAATGTAAGTAGAGAAAATTTTGCATACTTGTAGATGGTACAAAATTTCATGGTTAAGTGAAAGCCTCCCATCAACAACAAGATCCAAATATCCGTGTATCTATCTCAATCGAGCCTCTAAACCCTTCAGAGCTGTCAATTTTTCCACTAACCTGTTATGCACAAAAGTCAAATTTTAGAGTTATGTCACCACTAAAAGTAGAAGAAACAGAGCTTTGAAACCAAATCCACACACAACACAATGTGGTATTCATACAAAGCCATACAAACAAACTAAACTCAGAACATTGGAATAGAAACAACTTCAAATTATGATGCAGAGCATGGATTCAGGGTATAAAGAATGATTTTTCTGCCACCATAGTGAAAAGTTAGCACTTTCTTTCATCTTTGCATATTGGTTTGATGCTTCAAATGATGCATTTCTTATATTGAAAAGTGCATTACCTTATTGAGCTTCTCTTTGTTTGAAGAATAGTTTAATATTGTCTACTTAACAGGGCCAACCACATGACAGTGGAAGCTCATTTGGCCCCTCCCACTCCCCCCACCTCACATCACTCTTAATTCCCCATACCTAATCATATAACATTAATCATTCATTCATCCATTAATAACATATAACATTCATTCATTCATCCATTAATAACATATAACATTCATTCATCCATTAATAACATATAACATTCATTCATCCATTAATAACATATAACATTCATTCATTAACATATACCATTCATTAATTAACATATTCACATTCATTCATTAACATATAATATTCATTCTTTCAGTTTTTACATATTATCAAAAATATGGTTGTCATGATATGATTACAATCACTTTTTTTTTTTGTTTCTTTTTTAAAGCTAAAAAAATCTGAAGTGGAGTATCGTTTTCTAAATCATTTGTCCCCCCTTTAGTTGTTTGCCCTCTACTTGTGATCTTAATGTATGCCTAGTTGTCTGCTCACGTGGATGCTGCTGCAAGGGGGGGTCTGCTGCAATAACAAAGAAATGTTAAACTGATATGTTTTATTATTATTGTTACAAGTATTTCATTAATCAAAAGAACATTAGAGTGGTTCTCTTTACTAATGGGTCCACATCATGTTCCTGAACTTTTGTTATAGACTCATGCTCAACATGTGAACACCTTCTAAATCCTGATCTAAAGCAATTGAAATACGAAAGGTTACATTAATTAATACACCAATTGAAATTAAATATGTTTAAAAGAACATGAGAGTGGTCCTCTTTACCTAATGGGGCCATCATGTTCCTGATCTTCTCTATCCCCGATCATGCTCAACACGTTTACCGATCTACATGCTCTAAAGTTGAAACATGAAAGGTTACATTAATTAATACACCAATTGCAATTAAATATGTTTAAAAGAACTTTAGAGTGGTCCTCTTTACCTGATGGGGCCACATCATGTTCCTGATCTTCTCTAGCTTGATCATACTCAACATGTTGATCACGCTCTACATGCTCTAAAGTACCAGAATGCACACCATGACCTTCATTCTGCAGGTTGTGCTCCACCCTCACTAGACTGCATTCCAATGTCATGTGTAGTATTATCATTGCTTGAATTTTTAAAACAAATAGGCATGTAATTACTTTATGGTGAAAATTAATATTGAATAGATTGCACAAGGATTCAATTTCAAATAAACTTTATTGAGTTTATTTACCTGCGTGTCGAGATGTAGTGGAAGATTGTGTTTTCCAGTCAAGACTCTTAGGCGTTTAGCCATAGATCCATAGCCTTCCTGGAAGGAAATCTTTAGGTCATATTTTATGGGAACTCTATTGAATTAGAGCCCTATATTTTTGCATAAGATCATGAATTTTGCTTCTATGGTGTGATAAAACCAAAATTATTTTCAATTTATTATTTGGATACAATATTTCATTTATTGATACTTACAATTTGTGCGGCTAATTTCATATAACCACCAGAGCCAAGTTTGTGCTACCCGTGTTTTTCTAGTCTTTCCTTTGTTTCCTTCGATGTGTCGAGAAGCCTATGAAAAGTTTGAAATACATTCGATTATATGGAAAAAGAAAGAGTAAGTATATAATTACATTGTTGATAGTATCACATACCTTCCTTGGCCTGGTGGTGTCTTTCCTTTTTCTTTTCAGCCTTCTCCTTTCCATCCGACACCAAGTCCTTCCACTCCCTCTCCAGAATCATGGGGGGATGCTCGTACTTTTTGTTCTTCTCTAAATGTGACCTATATTGGTCCCTCACATACTTTAGATAGGTACCAGTTTTCTTAAGGACCTTGGTTCCGTTGAATGTTTTATCACCGAAGAGCACAACTAAACGGTTAATGAGTTCATCTTTTAAATCTTGATTTTGGGCATTCCACCATGTACGTATGGTGGGCCCGAAGAGCTCAAATGTAATATCACATAGATGTTTATAAAAAACATCATTTCTTGCAAAATGATCATGGGATCAATAGTCTAAAAAGAGCGATCAATAAGTAAATTTCAATTGGATTATATATAATAATAATTAAATTTTTTTAAAGTACCTGGGACTTTCTTTATCTTTATGGGAATGAAATCCTTGGTCACCAAAAATGTGACCAACAATGTTCCCATACTAGTAATACGGGAAGATCTAGGAAATGTTGCTAAAATATCACTAGTACTAGTGGCCTTTTCATCCCCAGGTACATGTCCCGACGCATGTTTTGGCATGTGTTCGCTGTCAGAGGGTGCACTAACAGATGCCTGCATGGTATGTGTTGCTGACATTTCAGATGACAATATAGGCCCAGATTATGGGGTCAGATGATGTGATGTATGTGCAAGAAGATCAGGATGGACACTTGTACCAACCCCTACTCCTTGGGAAACACTTGCAGTACCATGATCATGGCCAGGAGCATCATGAGGACACCAAAAATCCTATAAAAATAACACATATTTTAGTTCATGACATAAAAGAGTACAAAATATAAAACCATGAATGAACTTATGATATAATTAAAGACCTCATGATAACTTACTTGCAAGTTTTGTGATCTCTCAGTCAATATTTTAACCCTCTCTCTTATCTCATATGTTTGAGGCACTACGAATAACAACTTAAGGATTTCTTCATTGCATTTTTTTTGGGTCTTCCTTATCAGATCGAGAGGGTTTGTTGAATAAGCGATGTCATCATCACATAATATTGATTGCACCTCCCTATGGATGCTCTCGTCTATTGCTGGTTCCTTTCCCTGATCATTCGACTGTAACAAGAATATTAAAAATATTATTGAAATTAACCCAATAAACTTATGAAAACAACATAATAATAAAACATTTTGCTCGTATCTAATTTGTACAATTACAATGAGGTAAACATGTTGGGTAGAAGCGCCTGAAGATACATCACGATTTGTGCTATGGGTTGAAGCCTTCTTTGTACGATCAATGTCCCACTGTGACAAAAATTAAATATAAAAAAATATTACTGAAATGAAACCAATAGACTTATGAAAAAAACCATAAGAATAAAATGGTACATTGGAGTCATTAATTGGAGGTTGGGTAAAATGGTACATAGTACGTACCACCCCCATAGTAACTGTGTTTGTAACTAAGAGATTCAAATTGTAATCGATTAGAAACTCTTCCCCTGTAGTTATTTATTTTATCGCACATACGAATACACGGTTTCCCTGGTGCACCTCAAATATGCAATTCGGTTACTTATTTGTTGACCCAGGTCATGTATTGTTTATAAACCCTGCAATATTCCCTGATGATTTTGGCCTTTTGTCAATGCACATAGCCACTTCTTTATTTTGATCCTTATCTTTTAGTTGTATATAATTTGCTGATAGTGCATACCTACGCATACTTCGTGTATATTGAACCAGTTGCATCCAATATTTGTAACTGTAATAGGGTCCGACATACTCCATCAATTCTGTAACTTTTTCATAACAGACCTTTATGTCGTCGATGCAAAATAGGCCCAAACCATGTAATGACAATGGTGCTATGCGATACATCCTCTCGTTGACACAAAAATCAATGTTTATTGGAGGAAGTTCCTTGTGTACCCATTGTTTCCATAGATGTTTGTACCTTAAGGGCACCTCGACGTCGCTTATGCTTTCATCATCATAAGAACATGACCCCCCTTCAGCAAGAAAAAATTCCATGCGTTTACATAATTTTCTTCTAATATTTTGACCTCTAGTTGATCTCCCTCTTTTAGACATACTACATGTCTCACTTTCCTCTTCTCTTCTTGAATTTTCCTCACTCAAGGAAGACAGATCTGACAAATACCTATTTGGTGGTACCTGCACTCATAAGGATGTTGGATGAAGTTCTTTCATGGTGATGTGATCCTAAGGTGACATTATGATTAATCTATCATTTCATCACTAGAATTTCATAGGTTATAAGGTAATCAAGTCTTGATAGATTGCAAGTTATTGTTACTACAGTCCAAATGTGTCCATCACAAATCAAATCTACTTAACGTTTTAAATCCCAAACTTTGTAGCAAGTGTTAAATGTGACTATGGTCCACCAGTTACACAACCAAGGCTTGAAATGCATTCTCTAATTGTAATTAAAGGACTTTTTCTCTTCATTCAAGTAAATAAACTTGAAGGGAAACACCACCAAGTGGTTTATTAGACACCTACATGACTAAAAATAGCAGAAAATTTACATTTAATTTCCATATGTCTAAGTGGTTAACGGGGAGGGAGTGTGTACTAGGCCTGGTTAAGTCATCATAAGTTTATGCTTTGGCAATAAATTTTTTTTAAGTCATCTTAAATCTTCCTATGTCTAATTGCTAGGAGACTTTTGGTATGTTTTAAGGTAGGATGATTGATGAAAGAGCCCAAAGAGCCTTTCTCCATGGTATCCGTACACATAGCAATGGTCTTCTCTTATACATTGGACATGATTTAAAGAACTTAGCTAGGAATTATTCATTTAACCTAAGGTTTTCTCATAATGCCATCATTGGAAAAGTATGATCAAATTCTTCTATTATGAAGAATTGGTCTATGTGCCTCTAATAATCACTATAAATGTTTGTAAGGATAAAATGACTAATTGCATCAAGTAGGAGAGAATCAACTTTGAGTTCTTCAAAGATTATATTCCTCTATTCATAATTTTTAAGGGTTGTGTGTGGAGGAGATTATCACTACCAAGAAGGGAGGAGACCTTTCCTTGTGATGGAACTTCAAAATTTTTCTTTGTGTTCCATTTTTATCTTGCCTTATGTCTTTGGTCATATATGGTGTTTGGGAAAAGCCTAAG
Source organism: Sequoia sempervirens (assembly GCA_007258455.2). NCBI lineage: Eukaryota > Viridiplantae > Streptophyta > Pinopsida > Cupressales > Cupressaceae > Sequoia > Sequoia sempervirens. The sequence continues at coordinate 2,618 of VDFB02195812.1, read as the reverse complement.
GTTGGGGTTTTACCTTTGTCTTCATGTAAAACCCTAGTGTTTATCTTACGCCTTGGGTGGGAAATTTTGGGCTGTTACTTTTTGGAATATCACAAGGCAATCCAATTGGGCGGTGACACGTGTGCTTTCTGGCTCGATGCTTGTTTGCTCCTTCTTTTTCTATAAGAAGGATTTCAAGGCCAGAAGTACAGGTTAGCAAGTTAGATATTTTTGGTTGAGTCTAGATGAAGTTGTAGAGAAAATTGTAAAGTCTAATGGTTTTAGGGAAAATGTAATTTAGGTTTTGAGTCATTCTGTAGTAGGTTTTGAATTCATGGGGATTTGATGTTTTATGACAGTACTGGCATTTGAATTGATATGATTAATTTGAACTCATGTCTCTCCATTGCTACAAATTGCAAATCAATGATTATCTTATACTATGAAATGTTGTTGGAGTTATCTCATGATCCAAATAGTTGATATTATTGATAAACAACCAATTCTATTCGGTATTATCCTATTATGTTGAGCTATTAAATGAGATTATCTGTTGTTGTTAATGTTGTTTATGATGATGGTGCAGAGGTTGTAAATGCATTAAGGGATCACCCTCCGGGTCTTGCAGAGCCCAAAGTGTAGGAGGTCTTTAAAATCCTTGTCAGTTGGTCCAGGTCCTTCGAGCTATCCTTTATTGGAATTGGCAATTCCATAGGTAGATTAGAAGATCAATTGCTTACCGTAAAAACAACCAACACCTTGCATATGTTTGTGGTGGAGGTATTAAATAAGAATTGTATGCCTCTATTTCCATTCATTAGATCTACCTTAGCCTAGCATATACTTGGGCTAAGTCTACAATTTCTTCAGACTCATGTGATGAAGGCTATGTGTGATGAAATCCTAGACCTCAACTAAGATGTGGGTAGATTATGGGAGTTTTTCCAAGACCTAAGGCTGGTCGATAAAAATGTGAAAGATTAAGCTATTATATTTTTTTTGTCTTATCTTATACCATTTTACGAGAATGGGGGTGCCAATGTACGAGAAGATCTTTGGAAACTAGGCATGAAAATTGCAGGTTAAAGAGAATGGGGGTGCAAACTTATAGTACTCATTGCCCATTGGTCATTGATTTTCCCTGAGTGCCCTCAACCTCATCCTCGACGCTGGTATTGACCTTGTTTTCACTCCTCCAAACTCTTCCTCGGTACTGATATTGACCTTGTTTTCACTCCTCCAAACTCTTTGTTGGTGCTAGTATTGACCTTGTTTTAACTCCAAACTCTTCCTTGGCGCTGGCATTGACCTTGTTTTCACTACTCCAAACTCTTCCTCGATGCTGGTATTGACCTTTCACTTCTCCAATTTGATGAGATACAACTTGGTTTTGTTAGGTTTTATAGTATGTTAATTAAATTGAAAATTTTGGCACCATTTAGCTAGGTTTAATATTCTACAATATAGTTAAGTATATATTAGCTATATTTTACAAAATAAATAATATAATTATTCAACTTATTATAATTATATATTATATTCTTTAACAAAATTATTAAATACGTATAAAATTACTATAATTAATAATTAATATAATATATATTTAATATAATAGTAATATATATTAATATGAGAGAGAGAAACTAAATTTTGATTGGTTGTTTCATGTCAACAATCCAAGGATGGCATGTGTCCTTGGGGAGTTATGCTAAATGTAGCATGCCATTTGATTAAAGATATGATAATTCTCCTTTAAGAACTCTTCAATGTACCCATTGCACACTTAAGGAGACAAAGATAAATATAGGGAAGAAAATATAGAGAGAGAGGGAGATAATGACAAACATACAAATAGAAAGGGAGACATAGAGATAGAGAGAGGTGGAGAGATAAAGAGATAAGGATGAATAGATAGAGATATAGGGAGGGTGATTGATATATCTCTCCATGTTGCTCTCTATATCTCTATATCTCCCACTATCTATGTCACTCCCTCTTCCCCACTCTATCTATTGAGATATCTCTCCCTCTCCCCCCTTTCTCTCTCATTCACTCCATCTCTCCTACTCTATATCTCTATCTCTATTTCTCTTTTTATCTCCCTCTCACTCCTCTCTCTATCTCTTTCTATCTATATCCCTTCTTCCCCTCCCTCTCTATCTCCCCTCTATCTTCACCATCTCTCCCTACCCCCTATATCCATTGATCTCCTTCTATCTCCACCTCTTCCTTTATCTTCCTCAGAGCATTCCATCTCTTTCTCTTTCCTATATCTCTATCTCTCTCTCCCATCTATCTCTATCTCCCCATATATTAACTAAGAAGCCATGCAAGCATACAATAGTATATGTTGTAAAACTATAATAGTGTTTTATTAAACTATAAGTAACACTTATCTTTCTAGTGTCAAGCCTTATAAAAATAGTGTTTGTATTAAACTAAGTAGATTATTATGTCACCACTCTTCATTCAACATGAAATGCCAAATGTACCAATTGTTTTGTTGCTTTTGTCAAGTTTCATTAACCAAGCTATTTACCAGGTTGAATAAAGTTGTGTTATGACCCTTCTTATCTTTAAAATAATTAGACAATATTAGCGAGATCAGGAAAGGGAGAAAACTAAACTCCTTCAAAATA
>VDFB02195811.1:0-14968 GCA_007258455.2 Sequoia sempervirens | reverse complement strand
AGAAGAGAAGATCCATTCGTTTCACAAAAGCCAACATTCGCTCAGTACATTTATCTTTTGCGCTCTGCTTCATGATTGTCCTTGGATACGGAGCGAGATTTGTAATGGGATTATGGTAATGAAATGAAATGAAATATTTTAATGACGTCCACGAGGCCAAATGGATTACACGTAAAACCTACACGTCTCTGCAGAGAAGATGGAGATGCACTTTGGATATACACGTGCGTGGTCAATGAAGAAAGGCTCTCAAAATATGACTCCTGGATGCCAACTTCACTATTTAGGACTAGTCCTATAAAGAAGGCGTTTTTAATGGGAATGAAGGCAGGCGGGGAAAGCAAAACCCTCGACGTTTTGCAAAGCTTATTTGCTCAACTATACGTTGGCGAATATAATAAAAAAAAAGGAAAGGTAAGGTACTTTTATGCACAACAAGACAAGCACTGCCCTAAATATGTTGACTATGATGATTTGGTTGAGTATGTTGAGGATGAAGAATCTGATGGTGGTGATGATGATTAGAATGATAATGTAAGTTACTTTCTAATTGAAATTTCCTGTCGTAAATGAGATTTATGAATATGTGAAGCAAAACAAAAATTTTAAAATCGAAAGAGGATTATAAATGTGTTTTTTTTATTATTATAGCGAGTTAATTATTTTTTAATAGAAATTTATTAGATTTTTTAATAATAAAGTTTTATTATTTATAATTTTTATAATTTTTTTATTATATAAATGAATTATTATTTTATTTAGTTTTAATAGTAGAGATATTTTGAAAAAAATAATTAAGACATGTTGAAGGAAGTCATCTACCTAATTAAAACATGTGTAATAAGTGATATAAACTCTTAAGAGAGTTTGTAGTTAGAGATAGTTTACTTCTAATTTAGATCATATATGAACTCAATAAAATTTAAAAATGCTATCAAACTAGCTCCCATTTTGTCAAACCATTTAAAATTCTAAAAAAGCTTACAAATTTACTTTACCACCTACTTTGGAAAATATCTATAATACATTTCCGTTTTTTTTATAAAAAAAAACATGTAGTGGAATTGACTCATCTACTTGATTGGGATTTCCTTGCAAGGGCAAGATTTTTGAATTAGTCATGAAACTATTAAAAGTACTTGAGCATTGATGATTGTAGATCCACAAACTATCTTGTAGTGATGTAAGGTCTACTTAGACCAATACTCTCAACATAGTCAAGACTTGGGAAGATTGTGTAGACATAGGGGAAACTATTGTAATGAAAACTCACATATAGTTAACAAATTTGATTTACCCATTTAAGAAGAATGTGACTAACTATTAATTAAAGGAGGGGAGGTGTTTAGTAGCTAAAGATTAAAAAAAAGAATGGAAAATTTTACATTGTTCACTCTTTTCTCCACAAGTTGACACATTGATTGATAGATGGCTAAGATTGATTGAAAATCATGATTTAGATTAAGGCTTAGCCTTGAGGGCTAGAGGTGTCACATGTGTGAGTATGCTAAGGGGGTACTTGTCACATAATAGCAAGTTTAGATTATGATTGATGTAGATGGATTCAATGACTAGGATTAAAGGGACATGGATTGAGGATAATAAGGAATTAAATGTTGGAAGAAAAGGTAACATTGACCAATTAGCCTAAATCAATTAATTAAGTGGGTTGTAATTAATTGATCTAGTTGGAGGATTTGGTGGATAAGATTAAACTTAATTAAATAAATGTAAATTTATTTAATTAAAAATGAGGGATACAAAAAAAAAAATTCATTATTGAAAATTTAGTTAACTAGCTAAGATGGGGTGAAGTCCAATGTGGTCGAGTATGAGAAAATTTAGGTGTATATTTTCCCCCTCTTTGATATGATGTCATATTGTAAGGAGTGCCATTGTCTCAAAGAACAATAAAATATAGTGGGTAGGAAAGGAATAATGACTAGGGGAATGATTCCATAGTCACTAGAAAGGATGAAAAAGGATGATGAGAATAGAGTTTGAAATGCCCCCTCAAGAGGATAGGTAGGTTCAATGAACATAGTTATGCTCTCAAAATGGAAAGGAGGACTAGAGGATGAAGGATGGAAGGAGGAATGAGATAAGGATGGAATTTGGGGAGATGAGTAGAATGAATAAAAATCATGTTTGATGATATAAAAACTTTTATTTGATATTGTACTTGATGTTATATAACCAAGGTATAAGGAACTAGGGTGACAATATGCTAAGTATACAACCAAAATACAAGTACAAGAATATACCTTATAACACCATGATATGGAAAACTATGATGCCCTCACAAAAATATTTTACAAAGACTATGATAGATGAAAACAAAGATAACACACACAAGTAATAAGAAAGCATGCACAATACACCAAAAATAAACTAGGATTATGCGCCTAGTCAAGCTAAAAATTTATTTATAATGATGAGGATAACAAAGTTAATGATAATGAAAATGTATGTCCTAAGGATTATATTTTCAAGAATAAAAAAAACAAGGATTGGAAAAAAGGTATCCCTATGGTGATAATTGGATTAAGTGTGCCAATGCATTATCAATTGATTTGATTAAAATTGATGGATTCTTTGGAATGATTTACTAGATTGAAAGATTGGATTGCATGGATTGGGATTAATTACATTGGATGGATGGAGGGAGGATAAATGGATTGGATAGGATGGGATTGCATGGAGGTTACAATGGTTAGGATAGAGGAATGAATAGGAACCAATGACAAGGGACAACCAATGCTTGGTAAAAGATAGAAGGAAAATTGATTGATTGGATGGATGAGGGATTATAGATATGAGGATAAGAGGATGGATATTCATAGACAAACCAAATCATCCGATTTTGTCATTTCATTATTCCTTTGATTTTGGAGATTGAAGCATTCAAAGTAGAAAACCCTTGGTGTTGGAGATCTAGAGGACAAAATCCCTTTGGCTTTCCATTGTTGGATTTGGGGACAAAACCCTCATCTCCATTTGAGGTGATTCTATTCAAGGATTGCATTTGGGCTTATAGATTGAAGTCATATGCAACTTGCTATAATATGGCTACAGTATCGCTACTGCCTACTGTAATTTGAAGTCATTATCAGCTTGCTACAGTGTTGTGACAGCAATTTATTAAAGATTTCAGCTTGTGGAGGCTTGGATTGATTAGTATTTGCAAGAAAATTATTTATGTTTTATTGCTTGTAATGCCCCCTGGTTGGGGTATGCCTGAATTTGCTCAAGAAGTAACAATTCCAACAATATAAAATAGTATTATAAATTAAATCACATAAAAGTTATTGAACTTAAGAATAAATGATCAATTAATATAAATAGCATTGCCATATTGGTCTAGTCTATAGTTTCATTCCTCATAACCAATCATAGAAAGGATTGGAAAGGAAAGTGCAGTAGGGCACTCGGAGTCTATTCATCACAATTAAGCCCAAGAGCATGGCAATCAAGCCTTGGCCCCAAGTGGTAGGAACTTTCATTACCATCCAACATGAGGTTGGTCTACTTACGTGGTGGAGGTTGTTCATCACAACTAAGCCCAAGAGTGTGGCAATCACCCCTTGGCCCCAAGTGGCAGGAACCTTCATTAGCATCCAACATGGGGTTGGTCTACTTACATTTTGGAGCCTGGGGACTGCTTATCACAATTAAGCCCAAGAGCGTGGCAATCACCCTTTGACCCCAAGTGGTAAGAACTTTTGTTACCATCCAACATGGGCTTGGTCTACTTACATTGTGGAACTGGTCTACTGCCTTCCCTAATCATGTTCCCATGCAAATCCTTGCCTGATTACTTATAGGGAAACTAATAAATTAAATCAATTATTGTAAGAGCCTTAAATAGAATAGCAATTTCCATTAGTGACTAGGTTAAAGATGCATAAAAGAATATATATATATATATATAAACATTATACTTCATCATGATGCATACCAATCATTTATTGTATTCAATAGCTGTTGCCTTTCTGAATGCAGATTTTATTCTATTTTCTGATCTTCTTCAATGATCTGTATGTTCTCCTCTTTAAATCTGCATATTCTACCTTTCAAATCTGCTCAATAATATAGTCATAAGTCTGCTGTTACTCTTCCTTATACTCTGAAAATATTCCTTCTATTCCTTGACCTTCCTATCCACTTCTCCTTCCTCAATGTATTCTTTATATCCTCATATTTAAATGATGGGACACATCTCTTTGAAAAAGAGATATCCTTTTAAATGGACATGTCCTTTCTTATACCAATCGCTGCCTTTTAATGTTTAATTACTATATTAATAAACTCTGCCTTGCAAATCATATTCATAACATAAGCACTGGTTTATACATCATAATCTATTCATTTTCAAATCTCTATCTTTAACTAAGATCGCCGCCTTTGAAGATTATACCCGCTACCTTAAAACATAACATAAGTGTTGTCTATTGCCTTTAACCTTTTCTTCTGATCTACTTTTTGTCTTTAGTGACTCCTTTTACATGATTCATTATTTGAATTTAAACTTCTTGAAAAGTGGCGCCTATACAAGGAATAGCCAGTAAAATGATTTATCTTATCTCTCAATGAGATCGATCAGCATATTGTAGTGTTAATATATTTTATTTTTGGTCAGCCCTGCTGTCAATTGCTAATATTGTTACTTATTTTATTTATATATTTGCATTTCAGTGCTTGGGTTTTTTTATACTTTAGTGTTGCAATTTGATCATGGCGGGGGCATGACAGGCTGATTGAAAGACATTTTCAAATCATTTGCAGGATTAATATGGGTAATTTATGAGGCTTTGCTGCTGTTGTTGCATATGTTATTGCTGAATACATTGGCCACCATAAATAAAAATTAGATTTGGGGTTTCTATGTTAGTGTTTGCATGTTTATTGCTATTGTCATAATTTACCCAGCAACTCTTCCAATTCTACTTTCATATTTGGTTAATTTCAGTGTATAAGGCTTTCAACTTTCATATAAACTTTGGTGAATGATAGTATTGTTGTCCATAAGAACTCCGTCATAAATCAGCAATCCTATTTGATGTATTTGACACATATAATTTAGATCTACAGTTTATGTTGCATTTGAAGATATACAAACATTATGAGGGTTTGAATTTGCTGTTGGAATTGTAAGTTTGATTTAAAGGGTTTGCAATATTGCATTATTGATAATCGGCTAGGGTTTGACATCTACATTGGTCATTTGATTATTGTTTCAGCTTGCACCTATTTGATAAGTCATCCGTTTCCTAGAGTTGTCTGATTGGGGATATTACAAGCATCCACATTTATAAGGCACTAGAAAAGATGAAAAATGTAAAGTCCAAACATGTTATACATTCCTAAATGTTTAGTATTCATCGAAAACATATTGTCTGGCACCAAACTTGCCCTTCATACGAGAAATTTAAATGGGAATATCTGTAGGAGGAGGTCACTACAAATTGAACCATTCAAATAAGTTTTTAAGCAAAGTTGATCTGTAAATTTCCATAGTATTTCAAATGTGGACCAATTAACCAAAATTGGTGCCAAGAAGGAAATTCAAAGAGTGTTTGCAAATACCTTCCTCAAACCAAGCAGTGAACGAAAATTGGTGGTGGAAGACAACTGAGTAGCTAGGAGCAGTTCTTAGCTAAGATGGTGGCCAATTTGGGCATACAACTTTGGCTGAAAGTATAAAAATTATACTTTAGTGCTGTAATCCTTATCAAGATAGTGTTATACCTAATGTCATGCCCACATTTTAACATGTGAACATGAACACAACCCTCTTTTTTTTTAAACTACTGAACTTTCATTCCATGTCATGCTTAACATGATATTCTAATGTACCCACCTGTTGATGCTGCACATGTGACATCATCACCAGCATGTCGTCTGAAGGTGAGGAAAGAGAAGATAATGTGATTGGGTGTTGCAGAACCCATAGCAGCAAAAATCATTTGGGGAAAAATTTGGAAAACCAGAAGTATAAGGTTTTTTGAAAAAATCAAGAAAAATCATATTAAAAAAAACATAAAAAACTGTAGAAAAAGAGAAAAAAACTATATTTTTTTTAAATTTAAGGGCATTTCCATAGCATAGAGATATAGATAACAAATAAAATAGAGTTTAACCCATGAATTCTAGAAAATAGGATTTTGTTGTTTGTATTCATATTGTTGATTACATTGGCATTGCAAAAATCATACTCCATAGTGCATAAATAATAACTAGATGGTTAGAGTTGACAAAATTTCAATTACAATATATTTGTACAAAAGTCAACCTATAAACTAAGTAACGTAAGTTCGGAAGATCAAATGTAGCAAATGACTCTTGCTACTACAAATAGAGCTATGCTAGAGGGCTGCGTGTCTTGACGATGAAGCCTCCTGGCTAGAGCCTCCCCAAGTCATTCAACCCTCATGACTATCCGTTGGCCTCTAGGATTTCAAAATCTCAAGCTCAAGAAAGTCATTAAAAAGACAGTTTTCCTTTTTGAGCAAACATCATAAATTACAAAACGGGAATCAATTGGTTCATATTTGTGATTTAACAATACTTGCAATTTCTAGAACAATGTCAAAGAGAACTATATGAAGAGTGTGAAAGGGAATTATATGACAAAGGAAGCAATTGCAAAGTTCAACTTAATAGGTTTTGAATCAAATAGCTCAAGATAGAGTAATAGAAAATGCTTTTGAAACAAAATCTTAAATCTCAAAAGACCATAATGATATTGAAATGTTCTCATTGATAACTATTTTAGCAGATTTGTAAAAGAGTAAAGGGAGTGTTAAATATTTTTCCATTAGATAATAAAGACCTGCTAGTACAAAAGAAGAGAGCAACTATTTGAGCCACAATTTTAGCTATTATTATTCAAGTAAATTTTCCTTGATTTTGCATATAAGTGGATGATGGAGTTAAAAACATTGATGGACTTTGAGTTGAGAATTTGAGAGATTATAGGTACAAGTTTCAATGGAAAATCAAAGCATGAGGAACATTCCCTTTAACTTATTTCGCTTTGTCCAATATTTTGGATGTAATTTCCCCGGTTTTCCATTTGATCAAATCAAATGCTTGTGGATTCTTTCTTTTTATAGTTTTTCGCAGGTGGACATTTAGCTCTTAAATGCCGATGGTAGAAATTTAATGTAATTTTTCCACTTTTGTGTTATTGAGCTCTTAGATCAGCTAAATTATGCAATTTAGGTTTTGAATATATATTCTTAACGTACCGACATTTAGCTCTTAAACTGATGGTAGAAATTTCTTAACGAATTTTTCCACTTTTTGTGTTATTGAGCTTCAGATCTAAATTATGCAATTTAGGTTTTGAATATATTCTCGAATAAAATTTAGCATTTTGGCTACGTGGCTTCTTTCGAGGGGTTGCTTGAAATCTACCTCAATCTGAAATCAAGATGTTGCTCGCTGATGTTGCCCTCAGACTTATGCCGCAGATTGATCCTCGGCATCGATGATGGTATCTCCATCATCGCATCCTGAGAAATGTTGACTTATTAAAATTTTGCATTTTATGTCTATGAAGCCGCATGGTCACCATTAATCTAATAACATCTTATGAATTCTTTAAGTCGAATCTAAACTATCTAAGAAATTTAGGTCACCATTAATCTAATAACATCTTTTATGAATTCTTTGTAATGGGAATCTAAACTATCTAAGAAATTTAAATGTTTTGTTGTATTTTAGGGACCAAGATCAAATATCACAGAGAAACATTTTTGTAGCAAAGATGTAATCGGGTCAAATTTATTTAATTCTTGGGGTTGGCATGGAAAGTTGGGCAATTGGTACCCTATGATTAGAAATGGCAACATTTCCTCAGAAAATGATTAAAATTATTGGGATTCCTTCCACTGCCCCATTGTTTTGGTTGTATCTCCAAATTTAAACCGCGAGTGTGTGTAACTTCGTAGGATAAATGGCACCCATCAATATCGGGATAGGGTCGAGAAAATTTCATTACTTTGGTGAAGGCTACAAATGTTCAAACTGAATCCTACTAGCTTGGCTTATTTTCCAAGTTGTTGGAGAAGAGAAACATTGAAGATCTAATTCCCAGTGTTTGATCTAGTAAGTCTATGCCACTTGATATTTTTGGTTTTGGATTTTGTAGTTTCTATATATTTACAGGGAATCAAATTTGGTTTTTTTTAAATTAATTAATATATATTGCATTAAAAAAAAAAAACATGCAAAATTTGTTAACATAAACACAAATATAATATAACAAAACAAATATTGCAAACCAAAAATCTTGAAAAACTATAATTTGATGTGTGAAATGAGTTATTTTATTTGTTTATGGTTGGAGCATGTCTTTTGAGACGGTGGAATTAATTTGAATTGCGGGTGGATATTTATGAATTTGGTAAATATTCTTAGCTATATCCACGTTGCTTTAAAGTTTTCCTTATCCATATCCATGCCATGATCTCATCCGACATTGTATCTCAGATGGATCTCGACTCTTCTTGAGGGGATGAAACATAATTCTTGTCAGCTTCAGCTGCTTGTAAACATATACTTGGTAGCATGTGTTGGTTTCAGATATATTTATGTGAACCTTTGAGTTCTATTTCACATTTAATATGCTAATTTTTAAAAATTTCATTTGTCGACTTGATAGTTTTTGATAGATTAATGACAATCAATTAAGGTTTTCAAGGAGGAAAGCAGCTTCAATTAGCTTGTTTTCAGTAGTTAGTGAATTATCTCTCTCAAATATAAATAAAAAACAAACTACAAGTATTAGATTTGTAAATATATAGCTGCTAGATTTGTAAAAATAACAAAATGTAATAATCACAGGGAATATTCTTCTTTATCTTTAAGACAGCATAACGATTTTTTTAGAGTGGATAATTTTCCTAGTATTATATATTCTAATCTTTAAATGAGTTTTGTCCCTTGGAAATTAATTCTGTTCCCATTTAATTTAATTCCAACTCTTTTATTCGGTAGGTGGCGGCGGTGCTGTAGGAGCAGTGGCAGCAGCTCCATCTGCTGGTACCGGTGGTGCTGCTCCTGCTGCACCACCACCTGAAGAGAAAAAGGTTAGTGCTTTCCAATAATGTTTTATGCTTGCTTTTTCTAGGGGCTGTTTGATAGATTAATTGCTTTGGTTTGGTCTCTTAATGATCTGTGCACCTTGTTGCTGGAATTGGAATTCTTTTCTTATGCATTTTGTGTAAAACAGGAGGAGCCCAAGGAGGAGAGTGATGACGACATGGGTTTCAGCTTGTTTGATTAAGTTCTTTTGGAAGAAAATATTTTGATTTAAGTCAGCATTTTTTTTTGTCAGTCGTTTAGAAATGCATAATGAAGAGTGTAGTTTCATGTGCAAATTATGCGGCACAGATTTCATTGTAGACGTGTATGGCTTACTTTTTTTCTGGAATTAATACTGATGTGTCCAGCGATAGTTTTTACATCAGTCGCTGGTAGTCAAAATGGCACAGATTGCATTTTAGATGTGTATGGCTTACCTTTTTCCTGGAATTAATACTGCACAGTTCATTAATTTTGTTCAAGATCCCTTCGATGAGGTGTTTGGGGATACCTGTGCTTCTCTTAACCCCATGTGCTCTCCCTATAATGGATTATAGGGATGTGCATTTGTCCATCTTAGCAATGTGCATTCTTGTGGAATAAATATTTTTATTAGCTGAACTATGAAATCTGAAGTTGGTTTGTTATTTTCATTCAGTAGCTATCTATGCCATTCTTGGTTAAAGCTTTATGTGGTAACTGGTAATGTAGTCTCCTGTTATTTTTTTTCAGATGATAATATAAAAATTATAAATACACATTTCCACAAATGAATGTTTCGTGTAATTCAATACACAACCTAAACACTGTTAACATGCTTTGCTCCTTGGTTAGACAAACAGCTGACATTTTTGTCTATAATAGATTATAAGATGATTTTTGGCAGGAAACAGAGGATTAACATATTTCGAATGCAGATTGATGAATAAATTATGTTCTGGATATTTAATAGTATTGCTTCTCACTAGAATTTAGGCATTTGAAAATCCATCCGAAATGGTTATAATGTGTTGCATGCAAGCAATTTTGGTTCAACGGCTCCAGGCTCAGCTGAAATACTAATTTTTTAGGAGTATACTGATAAGTAGGAATTAAAATACACTAGTCTGTATGTTTTGATGCAAGCGCGAGATTGACAAAGAAGATGCTGCATCGATTGTGCTGGTTAGCTCTGTCACATGGCTATGCTGGTATTATTTTTCAAAAAATGTCATGTTTATTAAATTGGATTTTTAATTTCAATGAAATATGTTTTTTTTTCTCAGTGATTTGCATGTGAACAGGTATCCTTACTTGTTAAGATATTCCATCCCCAGCTAGTTGTCATGCCCGGGAATAGAACATCAAAGTATAAAATACTAAGCAAATAAATAAAAATAAATGACAAAATACAATTTAAAATATAAATATAAATATTAATAATTTATTTACTAAATTATAATTATCACATTATATATATATATATATATATATATATATATTAAAACTAATATAAATGAATATATATTATATTAATAAAAAATGAAATAAGGAAATACAATTATAAGAGCAGCCAGTGATTCAATAAACTGTAGTCATCTCAATTATTTAGTTTATTGGGAACAACAGCAATCATGTTCCATTGAGCAGAAATAAATAAATGCATGCAGCAATTAGGTTTTTAAAGGCAGAGTTTATTAACGTTGCAAGGTGGTGATGGCAGGGATTATGGGCAGAGAACAGTTAAACAAGTTGACATGTCATTTCTTTAAGTATCACATTTTGAAGAGGCACGTCTTTTTAAGAAGATACAAATAATGATTATCTTTTGTGATATGGGGGAGAGACCAGCAAGCAAAATATACAGAATAAAAGATAAATATACAGATTTTAAAGAGGTAGATACAGATTTGAAGGAGATATAAAGGAACATAAATAATATATAAATATAATTACCATCTGAAGGTAATTATTGTAAGCTTAGAAATTAATTAGTAATGATTATATATATAGTAATGATTACATACATATGTAATGTGAAATGCATATTCTATTAATCTATCTATTACTCGCAAACAATCACGTGGGAGGAGAAGAGGGAAAATGCAAGGAAGGGGAACAGGATATGAGATCATCTAAGTAGAGCACCACATGCTGGATGTCCAATGTGCTTGCCACTTGTGGCCAATAGGGTTGAGTGTCCACTCTTGGGCTTAGATAGGGGGATTTCCAAGCACCCTATTGTGATTTCCTTTCTAGCCTCTATGATGGTTGATTGTTGGATTGTTGGAGAAATCACAAGCCAGCCATAAGAGGATGAATAAGAAGATATGAATTGGGAGGGTAGACACAAGCACAGGTAATAAGTAGACCACCCCATGTTAGATGTCCAACGTGCTTGGCACTTGGGGCCAAGAGGGTGAGTGTTTGCTCTTGGGCTTAGTGTGGGGATTGCTTTGGGTCAACCTATCGTTCTCCCTCATTTAAACCTATTGTGATTGAATACTAAAAATAAGTATAGATGTAACTTGGCTTATCTAAAGTTACGATGATTATACCTATTTGTACTCCTAAGTGTGATTATTGACTCTAATAGAAATAATCAAGTTTATGAATTATATATACATATGTTGTAGACACTATTTTTTTCATCAATTCCCTTTTTTCTTTACATAATTAAATAATTTTAATTATTGTCTAAAGTCATATTGTTTCTATTGATTAAATAATTTTAATTATGTAATGAATTCATTTTTTTCCTTTTATTCTTCTTTTTGATTAATTAAATAAATTACATCACTAATGACCCCTTTCTTTCTATGATTAAATACATTTTTATATATTTAATTATCATCATCATTCTATTATAATTAAATTTAATTATTTAATTATTCATTATCCTCTTCTTTTGTAAATTAAATAAATTTTATTTATCTAATTATTTACTAATTTGTCATTTTCCTCCACTTTTGAATTAAATTATTATTCAGTTAAAAAGTTAATTTTCCTTACTTCCCTCTTAAATTAAATAATTTTATAATTATTTAATTTTCTCCAACAACCTCTTTTTCTGTGCGAACTTCTTTATTTGTGTTATTCTTATATTTCCACATCTCATTTAATTTCCACCCTTGATTGAATTATTATATAATTCAATCTCAATTGTCCATCCTTAACCAAGTCCTATCCTTGCCCTAATTTAGCCTTAACCCTATTTCATACTACATCTTTCAATCTTAGCCATTGATTTTTATGTCATATTGGCTTTTAATCCTAGCCCTTCATTCAAATTCAGTTTTCTATAAAAGAGTCATATAATTGTCGTTTCAACACTACCTAATAGAGCATTCAAGGAGACAAGTAAAATCTTCAATATTTTGCTATTATTATCACTAGGCTTATTGTTGTATACTCAAAATCTGAGAGCAGTCAAGCATATAAAACAAGATGGAGAAGGACAATGGAGGTGAATCAACCATGACATAGAGATATTAGTAATATTGCTTTATATTTTATGTTTCTATGTTCATTTGTGCTTCATTGTTGGTTTAGGGACTCTAACGTTTGAGTTTTGATTATTTATGTATTTTACCTTAATTTTACCCTATTCTACATTGGTGACCGTGACATGAATTGAATTTTTGCATATTTTCCTAGCTTTATATTGTTATTTTGTGCAAAAATTTGGAGACTAACATTTTGTAGCTAGGGTTGGAGACACAAGCCTAGGATTTGGAAATATTTGATCATATCTCACAAATGGTTACATATTTTTTCACAAATTTTTTGTAGGTTTGGGATGTTATCGAGTTTCAAGAAAAAATTAGATTTTTGGATTTGTTTTGAATTATTTATATATATTTTTAATGATGCCATGAAAAAATTCTACTTTGGGAGCAAATCGAATTTTTGAATTGTTTTTTATTTCTCTCGAAGCTCTCGCACTTAATGGGGGTCTATTCTTTATGATTTTTAATTTTGATGAAAAATAATTCATGAAAATTAGATCAATAAAAATAGGGTTTTTCAATAACTTTGCTCTAGTTAAAATCAAGAATTTTTCTAAATTCTTTTACATTTTTAGAAAACTCTTAGAATTTTGGTAGGGAGTGTCTTTCACATTTTAATTTTTGGAGTCAATCATTTCAAAAGATTCAAATCTTGTTGACTAGGCCAAAATACACATACATACATACACACACACACACACATATATATATATATATATATATATTTATTTATTTATTTAAAAAAAGAGGGTTTAAATTTGGAGTTTTTCATTTTATGCTTTTCCATTCAGTAGATTAGAGGCTTTTGTGCTACTAATTTCTGGTTAGCAATGTGTGGTTTACACTTGGAAGAGACATTTACATTACTAATCCATCTTTTGCAGGGTTGTTTATTTTGTTTAAGATAGGAGCATTTTGATTTTGCAATATCTCTTGGACACTCATTGGGTTAAAAAGAACACAACTTGCATTCTCATTCGTTGGCTTAAAAATAACACAATTTGCATTCACACTCATTGGTTTAAAAAGAACAACTTGCATTTTTCATTCATTAGTCTAAAAAGAACAAATTGCATTCACACTCATTGGGCTAAAAAAAAAAACTTGCATCAAGTGTCTTTGTAACTATCACACTTTCAATTTGGGGATTAAAAAAACCATTGTTTGTCTTGTCTTGTGACCTTGTTCTTGTTTTGAGGTGTGTATGCTCTTCTCTTGCACTTTAAGTGATCTTGGGAATAAAAAACTCTTCTTAACATTTGCATTGCCACACCACACATTTGGTTTTCTAAAAGTTAATGAACTTTTGCTAGTGTGAGCAAGTACATGTGTATGCTCTCTCCTTGCATCTTTGTATGACCTTGGAGATCAAAAACATTGTACTTGTCTTGCTTTTGTTATACCCCTTTAGATAGGGCCTGCCCTTAAGACACATCTATATGAAGAATTCATTGACAACCCAAAGTGGTTTTTTCCTTGGGCCGCTATATAAAAGGATAAGACTAAAATCAAGCCCAAACTGCCATTAGCCTTCACCATACAGTGCCCATCCGAAAGTGCAAGCTACCCATGTTTATGTGAGGTATTTTTAGTACCAATAGTAGGATTGGTTAAAGCCTTAAGTGGCTTGCTAGATGCTCGTGAGGTGGTAAGTCCCTGAGAAATGACTAAAAGAAAAACTAGTTAGAGGCTCACCCTTATTGATTCAGTTTTGGAGTCATTCTCAGTGCAGGGGATGCACATCATGCCCTAGAGATTTACACTCACCATATGGCTCCCTTGAGATGAGACAAAAATCCCAAACGTTATATAAGTTACTTGTTTTACTTGTAGCTTTTTAGGGAGAGGGTGATTCGGTCATCCTTCCAGTCCTGAAGGTCGCTATCTATCTTCTCTCACAAAAACAAGAGTGCATACACCCCCTAAAGGTGTCCCTCCACTTGCATCAAAGGAGATTCCAAGCTGTGGGTCTGATATGCTACCATTGGCCATTGACCTTAGGGTGGGAAGTGTTTTATGTGTGGGAAGTGTCTTTAAATTATGCATAGACTTGTGGAAATTGGGGTGAATAACCCTAGAACATACACATTACGCTCACAAAATTGGTCACACGATAGCCAAGACTTGTTTTTAGATTGTTTGTTATGTTTGAAATCACATTTCACAAAAAAAAACAAGACGAAAAATCAATCTAAAACATTCAACTTAGGGTCGAAAACATTCCTTTCCATCCTAATCTGAACTCACCACCATGTCTTCAATTTACCTTGATATGCTTCATAGTCAAATTGAATACCAATTACTCTACAATGGTCAATACCAACAAGCCATAGACTTTAATAGATAATTCATTGATTCTCCATACCAATCAACCACAACCCATAGTCAAC
>VDFB02195810.1:0-12869 GCA_007258455.2 Sequoia sempervirens | reverse complement strand
TTGCACATCTTTCAACCTGTAGAAAAAATAAAACCATAAATTGAGAATTTCATTACGACAAAAAGGGTATCCAAAAATGTAAAAACATCTAAAAACTGAGAAACTTGAAATTTAACTATTTTTGGGTGATGCAAGATTGCCCTTACACCACTGGATGCTCCTGCATCAATTACTAAAACCATTTTTGTCCTGAATCACCTCTTTTTCAACCATTTAATTAAACAATCTTCATTATTTAACTAAATTCATTAGTTTCTCCTATTAATTAAATGATCAATGTTATTTGACTTATTTAGATCCCCTTTCATGCTAATTTTCATTTCATTTAATTAGGTAAGCAAATTATTTAATTAAATTTCTTATGTCTTCTCATTTAATTAAATAATCTTTATTATTTAGTTAAATGTCATTAAACCCCCCCTTTAATTAAATAAGTTAATTATTTAATGATAATCCTAATTTCATCTATCTTGCACAATTAAAACTTTTTCTTAATTATCCAAATGGATAATTTCTCTCACTCTCCCATTTGCAAGGGAAAATTCCCCTGGGATATTCCTCCATTTGAATGGGAATATCTTGCAACAAACTTCCTAACAACTTCCTAATTTTTAGGAAGTATGCTTCTTTGAATCAATGAGAGTCATTGATTAAATCCTTGATCCTTGTCAACTTGCATTCTCATCCATTGATGAGAATCCTTGATCCATGCCATCGCGTCTCATTGGTTATCATCCATTGATTGATCAAATAAATCCTAACCATTGATTCAACCATTTCTCCTATAAATACTCCTCATTTCTATGAGAAAAGGATCCACTTCCATTTTAGCAATGTTATGTTGCACATTTGAATACTCACTTTCATCCATTTGCATCCATTTTAGCTTACATTTCATCCATTTTCATTAATATTCATCCATGGAATCCGTTTAAAAGCTTGTTTCAACTAAGGGGTTGGAAAAGGGATGATATTCCACATCAATGCAACACCAATCCCCCAATGGGATGAGGTTTTAGTCATTAGAAACTAGTTTTCCTTGAGCATTTATTGTTTGTTTATGTTTAAATAATTTCTCTATTTGATGATTTCAAGTATTTCATTGGGAGTTTGATGCAACTAGCTAAATCTTGGTTCATTTAGTATGGATCTAGTAGGTTTAGCTTAGATTATGATAATGCTCACACAGGCATGTGCAATAATGGTTATAACATGTAGAATTCAAATCTTGCATGTGGTGTTAAGTTAGGACTTGATTAAGCTTCCTATGGTAGTACATGGTATCATGTTATTTTGGTGGTGATAAAATTTGTTTTTGGACCAACTTGAACTACATGTTTCATGTAATTTTGAATTTAGATCCACCTTATGTCGTCTTGGCTATTTGCAGATCCCTAGTCAACATAGAATAGTGTTAATGTAATGTCATGTATATATTTCAAATGTTCAAATGCATTGTATGTGTGTGTGTGTTTGTTCGCATGAATGAGAATTACACCTATGTGAAGAAGAGTTGGTTGCTAGTGCAAATTGAAGAGAAGGCGGTGAAGATAAAAGGAGGAGTTGCATTTCTATGTGTGTGCCAATATCAAAAGATCATATGTACTGAAGAATAGTGTTAGTTGTGAATCTGTCATGTGTTGTGTTACTTTGAGGATCCACAAAGTTATATACTTGTAATCTGGTAGGATTGGTATTCTACATACTATATTGATTCAATTGTGGATTGGTGTCTCTAGTAGGTTGGTGCCTACAAACACATGACTGGTGTCTCTGGTAGGTTGGTACCTACTTCAATGTGTAAAATCCACTTGTTTATTTCTACATTGTGAGGTAGGATTTGGACAATAGATCTAAGTAGCTATTCTCACCATGGTTTTCCCATCTTGGGTTTCCACGTATATCTAGTGTTCATTTGTGTGCTTTATACTTTTATGTTTTAATTGCTTATGTGGGGTTTGGTGTGAAGAATAATATATTCTGATGATTGTGGCAGAGTTAAGAATTTCAAATAGATTTGATCTACTAATTCACCCCCCCTCTTAGTAGATTGTATTCCCTTCATAAGAAAGGGTGTATAAACATGTATCAAGTAGCATTCCTACCATAGTTGCACATAAAAAAAATACACTTGAGATTCAAAATACAAAAATAATACCTACCATCTCCAAGCATGGATGTTGGAATCAACTACAATAGGAGTTTAGAACTAACATTGGAAATTGTATGGAATCAAAAAGAATAAAGACACTAAAATAAGTATCATAGTACTTAGAGAAACCACAAAAAGAAGGATAAAATCAAGGTTTCAAGGATCAAGACCATTGATAAATTTTTGCACATACATATTGAGGAAATTCCCCAGTCATTCATAGTGGATTTCCTAGTATACATATTGAAAATTATTACCTAGATAAAAATATTTTGAAGATTGTCCATTATATTGCTCAATATTAGAGATGATAAGGAAACTAAGAGCAAAATATGATAAAAAAACATTTTAAGATGGATGAAGAGAAAGATAAATATGTTGTAAGGAATTTAAATGCAATTAAAAAATTAGAGATGAAGGACCAAGTACTGCCACTATATTTGAGTAATTGATATCTTTATCCTACTCATGAGAGGATAATAATAGAGGAATCTAGGGAGTTGTTGTAATGTATCAAAAAGGAGGAGCTACGAAACATATCATTCAATGATGTAAAAAGTAAGGCATAAATAAAAGATTAATATGAAAGGAAGCAAAAGGTATACTTGGTGCATAAGAAGGATGTTTCACACATCATGATAAAGCTATTTGAATTGTTAAAAAAAAAAATTAGTGAAACCATCATTGAAGGAAATAGAGAAGTTTGCTTGGTAAGTTCAATAGGTAGAACTATAAAATTAAATTATTAATATGGATATAATCTTGTTATGAACATAAAATTGATGGCCCTTTTGACTCTACAATAAATATTCTATTCTAAGAAGCTTGAAAGAAACAAAGAATAAAAAAATCCAGATCATCCTAACAATTCTAATTTTGTTAGATTATGATAATACAAATACCAATAAAATAATTTATCAATTTACACTAGACATTTTAAATATTCAAAACATATTTATACATATGATATCTTAAATGAATTCTTAAAATTACCACTAAACTACAATTGATAACTATACATTAATAACTTTGAGAATTAAGAATCCTCTCCTCCCAAGCTTGGAGACAATGATATCAATTGGAAAGGAGCAACGAAAGCCATACATGATCCAAAGGTAACCCATTTCATCAAGCTAGAAGATAGCAATAGATCCTACGTAACCCTGATGCTTTGGTTGACAGGACTATAGAGAAGTTAGGACAAAAGGATAGTCTTACAGACTAAGACATTTGAGGCTACCATTATAACAAGAGTCCCATCTCTCTCTTACAGGGAAATTAAAAGTATCCAGAATTTGGAAGATTGAGAAGACTGTCAAATTCGACAGTTGTGCAACTCTTCAATGGATGACAACTAATCTGCTTTATTGACCGTCCTTGGATGGAAGGAAATAATAAAGTGAGACCATTGAGGATGGTTAAAAGACAATAAATATCTTCAGTTCTTTTACTTGAGAAGTAGATCAGCTCTAGTAGATTCAGACTTTCTGCAAGAAGATATCTGACAGGAATGTAATATTTATCATGTAATATTTAAGATGTAAGGAATGCGTCAATAGGTTTACCGGTGTAAAAGTTGTGCTTGTAAAATAGTTCAGGTAACATGTCATAAAGAAGTTTCACGTACTTGTAAAACTGTCAAAGACGTGAAACAGGTTTCACGTTAAAATGTGAACTGACAAGACTACTTATAAAATAGCCTATCAACTAATTACATCTTCACTTCTTCACAATGTATTTATATATCAATATTTTAATCAACACTATAGCCTTTGTTAATAGCCTTTGTTTAAAAGCTGCAGAAGTATGGTAGATATTAGTTTTCCACTGTGATACCTCCCTTATGACATAATTGTATCAATACTAAGGACAAGTACCCTTTCTAACTGATGAAATCATGTCATTGAATCCCTTTTTTCTTTTCTGGGTGGCCTCCTATTGACTTTAGGTCTTGTCATGGTGCTTTGTATTTATTCATTTCTGGCATTTCTCTGCATATTTCTGTGCTTTCGCCT
The DNA here is from genome assembly GCA_007258455.2 of Sequoia sempervirens. Taxonomy (NCBI): domain Eukaryota; kingdom Viridiplantae; phylum Streptophyta; class Pinopsida; order Cupressales; family Cupressaceae; genus Sequoia; species Sequoia sempervirens. The sequence goes on along the minus strand of VDFB02195810.1, from coordinate 8,702 downwards.
GATCAGAGCAAATGTCTTTTTCCTGCATATTGATTACATGATTTTGGCCAATTAAGGGAAATGGAGCCTTTAATGTGTAGGTAACTACCCTTACGTCTAATCGTATAACAGAAAGCTAACTCATATTGGTCACATCAGCACGGATACTTGTAATCACAATTTATTTTCCTATTTATATTTGGATTTGTTCACACTTATATTAAAAACCTGGTGTGGGCTGCTTTTTGGAAACTAGACCGGAATTTGTAATTGTAATAAAATATAATATATAGGAATTGTTTTCATTGAAGAATTTTTTTCTTGAGATTATATGATAATGTGAACACCAATAATATAATAGATATGAATAATGAAATTTGGTTATTAATTGAAAGATGTGTGTTTTAGAAATAGATGTTTTTAAGAGTTGTGATGATTTACATATCTTGGAGTTCTTAACAAGATCTTATTAATGATATCGATTTTATGAGTAAAATAAATGTGATGAATTGTGCATATTATTGGTTCATTTAAGCATGTAAATTTATCATATCTAATATGATAAACTAGAAAACCCATGTAAGTATGTGGTGTGCGATCTATGAAAGTAAAGAAAAAATGCTTAAGAATGTAGAGCCTTGGAGGAGATAAAAGAAAGTATACAAATAAATGTCTTTCCATTCCAACGTAGTTGCATGTAACAAAAATATGTAGAAATAGAAAAATACACCTTAGATCCAAAATCCAAAAAAGATTCCTACCACCTCCAAACATGGAGGTTAAAATCAACTAGGAGGTTGGAACTAAAATTAGGAAGAGGATGAGAACAATGGCACTAGAATAACTAGCATGATGCTCACAACAACAACAACAACAATATGGATAGAGATCAAGGTTTCAAGGACCAAGACCATTCAAAAGATTTTACACGTGTTGTAAGTAGTATGTATCTTTGTGCAAGGAAGATCAATAGTAACCAGCTCCAAGAATTTTTTCTCATCATTTTTTATAAAGAGGGTCCTCTAGTTGGCTCATTATGACAAGCTTTCATTACGTTTAGAATTGCATCCTCCCTTATGTGCCTACACAACACCAAATATGGACCACATTTAAACAAAATATTATTAAACCATTTAAATGTTGTAGTATCTCTTATTAGTTTCCTTGTCTTCTTAGTAGTGAAATTAGGTGGAAGTTCCCCTATGGCCAAATAGTTTTCCAAGTCTATAAACCATGGTCTATGTGTAGAAACAACAAAGTTTTTTTCATCTAGAAATTCATTCCACATATGTTCATGCTCTTCTTTTGAGTGATCAATTATGGATAGAAAATCAACCACTACAATACATTTTTAGTTTTATCTATTATGGCTACATTAAATTCTTGCAATAGCAATATTCAACGAATTATTCTCCCACACACTATTGTTCTATATAATAATTTTATTAAATGGAAAAATGATTAGTGTAGATAGCACAACCTTATACAATGAAATATAATAAATTTCTTATTGATGGCATAGACCATTGCTAGAAATTCATGTTTAGTGGTAGCGTAGTTGCATTTTGTGAGGGTTAAATTTAAATTTGATGAAGTATATTACATATTTTACTCCATTTTCATCTTCTTGACCTAATATTACACTTATCCCATCATTTTAAGTGTTTTCTTATATATAGAAGAGTAATTTCCAATCACGGCCTTTTAGTACTAGGGTGGATATTACCTCTCTTTAATTTTCTCAAAATATTTTTGGCACTCTTCTACCCAATTGAATTCTGCATTTTTTAAAGGAGGGGAACATTGGGAGCTACTAGCTTACTAATTTTGTTGATAAACATTTAATCATATTTGGCATGCCCTAAGAAGCTATGCACATTTTCTTGTCACTGGAGGCTCCAATTGGGTAATGACTTCTACCTTTTTGTAATCAATGTTGATACCTTCAATTGAAACATGGTGACCTAAACTATCCATTATTCTATCATGATCAAACATTTCTCATAACTTAAGGAGAGTTGTTTCTCTTCACATCACTATAGAACTTTGTCTAAGTTTTTAAGGCCTTGTCAAAATTATTATCATGAATAGTGAATTCATATGTGTAAAATCTCATGCAATTGTTTACTAAGTTTGAGAAGATGAAAAGTATAGCTTGATATATTGTGGTTGGGGTTTTACAAACTCCAAACAGGAGGACTCTATATGTGAAGGTTCCCTGTGGACAAGTAAATGTAGCTTTTTTCTTATCATCTAGTTCTATTTGAATTTGATAGTACTCATTTGAATCCACCGAAAAGAAGTAATATTTTTTTACTTTATTATCAAGGACTTGATTGATGAATGGAAAGGGAAAATAGACATATTCTGAGTTTTTCAAATCTCAATAGTCAAAACAAAATCTCCATTCCCTATTTTTTGTTGGAACCACAACAATTGATGAAAACCACTTGTCCGATATTAGGTATTTAAATCCTACTTGTAGGAGCTCCTTGATCTTTAATTTAACTATCTCTCAATGTGATGGGCTGAGCTAATGTTATAGTTATCTTATTGGTCTCATATATTTAGGATAAATGTGATCCATAAATTTTTATGAATGGATACCTCACATGTCCTTATATTTTGAGATGAAATTTTTATTGTGTTTAATGAGTACATTGAATAAATAATTTCTTGGTCACATGCAATAGAACCTTTGTAACTCTGATGTTTTGATTGACAGGACACAGAGAAGTTAGGACAAAAAAATATTGTTGCAGACTAAGACATTTGACGCTGGCATTATAGCAAAAGTTCCATCTCATACTAAGTAGGAAATAAGAAGTATCTAGATGGAGAAGACTGAAATAGGATGGCCAAATTTGATGGATGTCCAACTCTTCAATGGATGACAACTAATATGCCTTATTTGACTGACCTAACTTCAATGGAAGGAGAGAAAAAAGTGAGAAAATCGAGGATGGTAAAAAGAGATAATAAATATTCAGTTCTTTTACTCGAGTAGTAGATCAGTTCTTGTATTAGATTGAAGACTTTCTGCAAAAAGATATCTGATCGGATCTATATATCGAGAAATAGCTTCTAGAACTAGATAATGTGTACTTACAATTTCAAATTTCTCTAAGTATAAATTTTGAAGGAAAGAAAATGAGCACTTCTCTAACTATAAAGTAATAATTCTTATAGTTTTTCATCTGGTTGGAACAAGTTGGTGACTCCTAAAAAACTTGGCATTTTGAGAGTAACTGTTAACTGCCCACACAAATAGCTCATATATATTTAATTATAAATTCACACCATGGCAACAACTTAAGCTCTTCCATCTTTTAACTGTCCATTCACTCATTATCAATAACTTGCTTGTACTGTTTAAAAGCTGCAGTAGTATGGTAGTTATTACTTTTCCACTGAGCATGCCTCCCATATGAAATAATTGTATCATTACTAAGGACAAGTACCCTTTCTAACTGATGAATTCATGTCATCGAAACCCATTTTTCTTTTCTGGGCAGCCTGCCATTGACTTTAGGTGTTGTCATGGCCAATAAAGGAAATGTGAAGTAAGAAGATATGGTGCTTTGTATTTATTCATGTGTAGCGTTTCTCTAGATATTCATGTGCTTTGACCTGATAAGAACAAATACCCTTTTCCTGCAAATTGATTCAATGGCCTTGGCCAATGTAAGAAAACCAGCACCAAAATCTTGCCTTTAGTGTGTAGGTAACCCACCTTACATCTAACCATGTAACAGAAATGTTACCCATATTGGTCATATCAGCCCGACTAGTTGTTATCACAATTAGCTTTCCTATTTATATTTAATGTGAATTCAAAGCTTTAAGGATTTGTTCACACTTATAATAAAAGCCTAGTGTGAGCTGGTTTTTGTAAACTAGATCGAATTTGCAGTTTTCAAACATAAAATATAATGTATAGGAATTGCTTTCAGTATTTTTTTCCATCTTGGAGAATTTTTTTGGGTTAAGATTGTTAGAAATATTTGCACTCAGAGCACATGATTTTAAAAAGGAGAAAAGACTTTTCTTTTAAAATGGTGTAATTCTATTAAGTGGCAACCAAAAGGAAAAAGAACCTCTATATCTTCAGAACATCCTATCAAGCAACCTAGAGGTTAGCAATTTCAGAGAAAAATATTGAGAACATTCTATCAGACAACCTAGTCTTAGATTAGCCATTCTATATGGCTTGGTTTTAGATGAGCTCAATATATAGAAGGAATAGATGTTAGTGATTTGGAACAAATATATTGAGAATATCTTATCGGACAACCTAGATCTACATAAGGATTCAATGAGGCTTGATCTTAGATGAACTTACATGATGTGTAGCCTACTCATGGACTATGTTATGTCACTGAACCTAATTATGACATTCTCATTGACTATGTCATGCCACTCGACCTAGTTATGGATAATGTCATGCTATTTGGCATAATTCTATTGATGTAACCTTGTATAGAATTTATATGATCTTGTACAACACTAGAGTAAGGGATTGTGTTGAAAACCATAATATATGTTGATGTATGACAAATGGAAGATTGTTGGCTTCTTTTATAGAAGTCAAGCTCCTTATAAATTCTACAAAGATCAAAACGATACAATTAAGAGACATAACCGATCTCAGATAGGATCTTAGACTAGATTGCAGTATTTAAATGCTTAACTTTTACAATGCTTTTACAATGATTATTTCAAGTTAATTAAATCGAAATTAACTTAAGGAAATAACAGATTGAAAGTATTAACAAGGTGAGTATAACAGAAAGGAAGGAAATGAGAGATAGAAAGAGAGAAAAGAAGAGAAGTGCAAACAACGATTGATAACGGAGTTCATCACGAAAGTGACTACGTCTCCGGGTCCACTCCAATAGAGAGACCGATCCGATTAACTCCAAAATTGATTACAAAGCACCACAATCATTCTCCAAGCACTTCGGCAGCATAACAGCGCTCTGACGTGCGAGAATGACTCAAAGAATCTCCACAAGACCTCTCTTTCGATTATCTCCACAGCTTCAAGACTTCGTCACCTGAAAGAAACTTGAATACCCAACTCTCACCTCAAGCTCCCTTTAAATACATAAAATTGGATCAAATTGGTTACTAACCAATTGATTTGAAAATATTCCCCTTATCTCTCCAAAATACATAAAAATCTTTACAATCTCCCTTTTACACATAAAAATATTCAAAAATATCCCCCTTTTTACATAATAAATCTTTAAGAATATTTTAGAGCCCTTCAATCTTTCTTCTTTTCGGGCTTTATAGTTTTGGGGGTTACATTTTAATCTTTAAAAAGGATTATAGTTTGTTTTGATACAAAAAATTAGGGGATTTGATTTTAAAAAATTAAGGCATTCGGTTTTAGAATGTTGAGAAAACCAACCGATGCCAATTTAGTATTAAAGCCATCGCATGGCTTATCGGTGGTTAAACCTTTTGCTAGTTGGGTGGTCGGCGGTTCCAACCTCGTCGACCACGTTTTACCACTCACTACGCAAAATCCAAACAATAAAGACAACCGGTGGGATTGTATGGTTAGGCATCTCTTCGCGGGTGCAACGGCTACCAACCACCGGCCAAGGCGCATGGGAGAAGATCTCGGGGTCGAATCCCCTAAACCGATTTTGTTGAAACAAACCAAGAAATCCGCGGATGAGCAGAAGACAGTCAGACTGCCACGTGTCATCCACCTATTGGTTGATCTCCACCGATGTGTTCGCCGACTCGGATGACATCCACTGACTGTGTGCCACATGTCAGGACGCTACTGGCCGAAGGTGCTGACTAGCCATCCACGTGTCGAGTTCTAATTCGCCGACTATGCCAAGTCACCTACCAACTGGATACCAACTGTCTGCCACGCATGCGTACGGAATGCCTTGTCGACAGTACGGACGGACACGTGTCGCTTGTTGATTGGTCCGTACGATCTGAGTCACCTGCCATGTGTCAGGTTGTAATTTTCCCATATGTTTCCGTACAGTATGGACTGCCACGTCAGCATGATGATGTCATCACCTGTCCCTCCAAGTTGACTGAAGTTTGTCTGCTTCTAACTCGAGCATACGACGTCGGATTTCGACAAAACGAACGTCATCGGATTCATCTCGAAGAGCTCTTCGCGATGACGCTGATTCCGTCGATTTTCGAGATAATTAATTTTTTCGCCTTCTGGACGCCCTTGATCCCAGTTTGACCGAAGGTTTGACTGGCCATAACTTGCACAAACGGACTCCTTTTCACTCTGTTCGAGTTGCGTTGGAATCAGGGTGCTGAGCTCTTTCTGATGGTGCTGATTTTGGAGAAAAATGAGACACTTCAATTTCCACTGAAAAATGTCCAATCGATCGCTGAATACCAACTAAATCCCAATTTTCTCACACTTGATACTCTTACCATAGAAGATAGTTCAATATTCAACCCAAAGATTAACCTTATTCTAATTTTAGGTTTTGTCAAAGAGTCTAGTGTTTTACTTGAGTATCAAATTTCTCCATATGAACTCACCTATTCTCAACCATCTCCCTCAAAATAATATTGCACACTAATAATTTTTTTCTTTTGCATTGCAAATTTAGAATTATTAGCTAAACAAATTACACTATGGGAGTCACACTTCAACATTATTTGACTCTTAAAACTAATATTATTACTTAATATATTCAACCATATCACTTCCTTACAAGCAAGTGTTGCAACCATATATTATATTTTAGTACTTGAAAAAATAACTATTTGGTGCCTCTTCTTCATCTAAATTAGTACACCAAACAAAATAAATAAATATATGCTTGTAGACCCCTAATAATCAAGACCTCTAGTACAATTAGAATCATCAAATCCTTTTACACTAAAAAAGCTACCCATATCATTAGCACCGTGATAAATTAAGAAACTATCAAAGTTCCTTCAAATACTTGAGCACCTTTTACATGTGTCCAACATTTTTACATAGCTATAACATGAACTTACTTAGAACCCCTGCTACTCGAAATGCTAAGTCTAGTGCGTCCTCATCACATTAATGAGAATTACCAAAATTTCATATGAACCTTCTCATTCCCTCCAAATCTCCATAAATTTAGGATGCTATTCCATACTCAACTTTGTGCCAATTGTTAGAGGTGAACTTACCGACTTATTGTCTTGCATTCCAAAACTTTGCAAGAATGTATCAAGATAATTCCTCTAGTTTAGGATGGTTTTATTTTACTTCTATCCATATATATCTCTATTTTGAGAATATATTTGGTAGTTCCTAAATATTTCATATCAAACTTACTAGATAACTAAGTTTTAAATTCTTGAATTAATACTTTATTGTCTCCAATGGTAAGAATATCATCAAAATATAAAATAATAATAAGAATAAGGATAATTCTACCCCTTTAAATCTACAAATGATCAACATCACTTTTTCCAAAATCTAATTCTAGCATATGTGTGCTGCCTTACTTTCAATTTGAAATCTATAGGGATTGTCTTAATCTATACAAAGACTCATTCAACTTATAAACTAGTTTCTATTTTACCTTCACCTGTATCCTTTAGGCTATTCCTTCCAAAATTTCCTCCTCTAAGTCTACAAAAAGTATTGTCTTGACATCCATTAGCTCACTTATAAATTAAATTACTTAGTAATAGAAAACAACATCATAATAGATTTCCAACTTAGCAACATGGTAAAATATCTCACCAAAATCTAATTTCTAAACTTGGGAATAACCCTTACCACCAACTATGCCTTGTAACCTCAAGTGATCCATCTACTCTAAACTTCTTCTTAAGCATTTACTTTCATCCCATGGGTTTCCTATCTTGTCAATCAAATTTCAAGTTCATATTCTTTAATGCCATATCATCTCCTCATCCATGGAATTTTTTTATGTCTTTTTTTCTGAAATGAGAGCCTCTTGTTGGTGTTTTAATTTTCCCAACCAGATCTCAAAGACAATCTAATGAAAGGCCAATTCAAATGATCAATTGCCTAGAGGGGTTGGCCAACAAATAGAAAAAGCTAGATAGCACTTTTCCTCTACACTTCAGGCTCTGCAAAACCTAGGAGGGTGATCCTACAATATTCACTTGGATTTTTAGAGTGATCAAGTGGATATAGAAGATCCATAGTTATACAGAATATTGTTCTAAACAGATATGTTCTCTTTGATTTGCCAAAGAATTACAGATATATGTAAGTAATTGGCTAGATACTTAGGCTTTTTATGCATTCATTTGGAGGAGAACATGGAAAATAAGATTAAGCAAATAAATTATTGCTTGAAAATAGATTGTTCATTTAGTTTTGAAGTTTGATCAAGAAATTGTACTCAGAAGTTTCTTATAGATCTGACTGGTGCCTTAACCTAGGGCATGGAGTCTAGGGAACACAATTGAAAACTTGGATAGCAATATTTGATCTAACACTGAGGCATAATAACAATGCATTACATTATTATTCCTTGTATTTCTACAAACAATTCAAATCCCTATAATATCTTAAGCATTCAACATTTCTTATAAAGCAAATTTGATTTCCTACTTGAGTAAAAGCTATAAAAGAAATCTTCATGCACAGAACAAACTGCAAAGATGAACAGAAAAGATCCTTGATCAATTTTATTCATGAATGCTCAAGATAAGTACAAGTAAGATACAGTGCATTTGCAGAAATTCTCTTTGTATTGGATCTA